>CM048819.1:841792-1144129 GCA_026586065.1 Dioscorea zingiberensis | reverse complement strand
TGCAATATGTTTGAAAGCTGTGAATGAATAGCACAAAGCATTTTATAATACTAATCAAAAGGGAATTCAACACTGTCATCCTCACCGAGATGCATAGCAATTGATATCTGCTGTTTTTTGCCAAATAAAAGTCTCTTCTTGCTGCCTTAACAGACTCCAACAGATATTTGGAGCAAAGTCCTCAATAGTAGTGAATGCATTTCCATTTTTTCCACGGACTGAACTGCCTTGAGTTCTGCTAGTAAGTGATGTCAAAACAAAGTAACCTCCAGGCTTAAGGAGCCTATCCACTTCAATAAGGGATGCACGGTCTTACCAAGTCAAAGAGTCACTAAGCATTACTGCATGAAACAAAGAAACTTCCTCCAACTTTAGAAAATGAAGTAATGCAATTTCTAACAAAACTAGCACTCAACAATGTAAGCAAATGCAGACCAATACATAGGCTGTGCTTTCGAATAAGAAGAGCAAAGCTGAAAGATGCTGTCATATCACAGCAGTAGCTGGAGGCTCTTACAATTCAGAATCTACTGGGGAATTTATTAAAGCAATTTTGAAATAATAATGATTGGAAAACTTCTTTGTTCTTTTTTTAGATCACTATCCTGCATTTGACATTCAACTAGTGTGACTAATACCTCTAACAATATCAACTTATTGTACTTACCTTTACTATCCCATATAGGATTCCACATTGAGACACAGTGAATCATATCAAAAGAAAGTGAAGGAAATGGAGATTTACTGCATGCATTGGAAACTCCCAGCATGCCAGCTGGAAGACCTCTCTCTCAAGGGGCGAAGCTGGCAGCAGCTCCCAAATATTTCATAACCCCACGCTATGCAAGAAGTCATTAGTTTCAGTGAGAATAAATGAGCTCCAAAGCTACCAGAGCTTCGCATCCGATGTCTAAAACAGTCCGGACCTGGATGAAAAGATTGTAAAATCATTATACCACAGCCATTCAAATAGCAACCAAGAAACTTGTTTTCGCAACAAAATTAAGGCATAACAAGCCGGAATAGGACACTATAAGTTGAAATGCAAAGGCATTCACATCAAGGAAGATCATGTAATCACTAAAATGCCTAACATAATAAATGAAGTATCATTTACCACTAGACAAGACCCAACACCAGATAAATAAAAAAGCCATAATACTCTGCTAATATCACGATTTATTAAAGCCCATTGGATTTATAAAATTGGAAGAGAACTAGTAGATTAAAAAAATGGTTAAATACAAGACATTTAAGTGTATGTTTTTATGTGTACTCTTGCCAGGTTCTTTCAAGTTCTAAAGGGAAAAATGCAGTTCATTTCAAAAGGAAGTTGGGTATATACACATTTAAAGATTTTTTCTGTAATATTTTTTCCTGCCACAAAATTGAAGTTTTATGAACCTGGACATACAATGAATGGTCAAAAGAAGGTACACGGTTGTGTGAAAGAGATTCAACAACAAAAATGAAAAATGAAAAATAAATGCTCATTCCAGAAATCACGCGCAGGTGTTTAGATATTGCTGAAGTATTTGTCTGAGGCATTAATGGTTACACACAAAAGCTTATTTAATGCATTGTATAATAAGTTGTTGAGGAAGGCAAAGTCTTGTATATATAGGGATGACATCCAGCTCGATGCTTCATAATAAACATCAGACAATAAGCTAACTCTAAAAAGGGTGTTGTTAGAGTAATTGAATGGACTAGGAAGAAATTCTTACACTCCAGCTTGGAAGGAACTCAGAGTCACTTTCCAACCCTATCATCTCTGCAGAGATTCGCCGAGGGAAGTAATCTTTGACACTATCAAAGTTGGCGCCATCCTCAGAGTAGAAAGCAATTTGATTACTCCTCCAATAACATTAACCCTAAAACATCAAAACTAAAAAGGAAATGAATGCTTACTTAGCAATAACAAGTAGAGTTCATCAGATCATTAGTCTCCCCAATTTCCAACATAACACTGCGGAAATAAAAATAAGTTCATCGTCGAAGGTTCCCCTAGTTTCTATCATCAAGGTAAAAGACATCAGTTGGGTACTCATAAATACCTTTTGGTCATGGCTGCCCGGGGAAGAAAGAAACTGATCTTTAGTGATTTTCACATTACCGCTCCAAATAACATCTCTTCCCAGCCGGCCATTTGCAGTGGATCTTATGTAATCTTTGGGAGCACGAACTAAGCAACTAGGGAAGACCTTGATCCACTTCCACAGTTGCCTACTCAAATCTACATCCCCAGCACTGAAAAACCCAGCTTGCCAAGTTGGCTTGAGACACGTTATAACAAAGGAAATAAAAATTCTCCCTTTCTTTCCCGCGCAAAATTCAAACTCTTTTGAATTGACTAATCCCCTGGGAAAGTGACTTGTATCTCTCCTATCAGATCACTAGCTGTTGTTTGTTCCTACAACCTTCTGTAATTCCTATAAACATCATTCCTAGGAAGAGTTGGCTTGGAACTCAAGCTACTCACCTTGAGATGGAGGATGGAGAGCTAAAAGATGGTAACCAACGCAGCAAGCAGCAAATGAAGCCAAAAGAAGTAAATCTCAATTCAAAGGGCAGACACTCTGTTGAGGTTTAGAAATTGATTCCATAGGGTTCTCAGGCTTCCCATCTCCAAAAAATCCAAACCAAACACAAATCCATCAAAAACACCTAATCAAAAAGATAAACGCGAGAAATCTACTATTGAATTCACCAATAAATGAGGCATGCAAAATCCAAACCGAGGCAAGAACTCCAATCTCCAAAGATCGATCATTCGATTGGAAAGAAAGCAACGAAACAAGCTCTCACCAGACCATCAAATCGAGGATTCCGGGGACTCTCTCTGTGGAATGGTTACAGAAGAGGCTGGATCGGGGGTAGTTCGAGCAATGGGGATTGAATTCTAGGGCTTCGAATCTCGGGAGAGAAAGAGAGAGAAGGAGAGATCCGAAGAGTGTCGATGGGGTCTCGTTGTTGTTGTATTTTTTTGTTTTTCTGTTTGTTTAGTTACGCGAAATGTGTGTGGGGCCCGCGCGCGCTACGAGACAGACAGATATCATCTTCACAGGTCGTGCGAATAATTCCCCTAACGGTTCATTTTTCACAAAACCCCCCAGGTTTAGGTTAATTAATAGTAAAAAGAGTTTGAGGAAAAGTAATGATCTTCGGAGACCTTTTGAAAAACAAAACTAATATCCGAGGCCTTTTCCTAAAAATATCAAGTGCGGATCCCGAGGAGAGGAGGGATCCACGTAAGCAAGATGCTGACCATTCCGTCGGCGAAGATTTTATATATATATATATATCATCCCAATAAAAGCAAAAGCTTTGTTTCTGAAATGAAGAAGGATATGTAAAAACAAAAGCTTGGCTTTCTCTGTCAAACAATTCTTGGTATTCTCAAAGAATTTTCTGAAAAATGAAAAATATATAATCAATGTATACCAAAAATGCATATTAGAATAATTAATAAATGGCCATTACTTTATTTTCAAGAATAATAGTTCTCGGAGGAGCATGAAACAGGCTGGACTCTGGAATTATGCTGATGTTGGTTATCAGCATGGTATATATATTTATATTTATATATACGCACACACATTGGGAAATTGTTACAGATGAGATAAATTTAATGATAAATATGCAGAAAATAATGAAATTATGCTAGACTGGTGATGCAGAGAGTAAAAAGTCGGGTAACAGACGCTGAAGCAGGATCCCACAGTAAGGGCATAGAGGTTTAAGTGGTCCTTGCACCATACGAGATTTATTGTCGCATGCTTCATCTAGAGTTTCCAACATGGAGAAGAATGACTGAGGAATTTGCGTACTAGCCCACCTCCGGCAGCAAATGCAAAACCACATCGGCTCCGTAATGGAACAAAGCCGCATAGATACCGAACATCGGGATAGTCGGTGGCTCTTACTTAGCTTATCACTGCACTTGTTACCTGCACAGGAGGCGATTTCTGGAGACTCAAAGGGGACTGAAGCTGAACAAAAGCTGCAGCTTTCCTCCCTTGCATAGTCACTGATAAAATGATCGACACACAAGAAGGAACAATGGTTAAAAGTGGTATTAGAAGCAAAAACAAAGGTTGTGGTTGACAAGCTAATAAAAATATATTGATATGGAATCCATTATGTGCCCCAATCCCAAATTGCCAGTATCCGGAAAACATAAAAACACAAAAAACTTTGGTGAGTGAAAACCTGTTCTTTATTCCTCCAACTTTTGATCTGAGGAGTTTAAGGTAATGATGGAGTTTAAGGTAATGATGCACTGAGTCTGAATTGATAGTGAGCCATTGTTCCATCTGCGGAATTCCAACTGGCAGCCAATTTGTAAAATCTTCTGTAACTGAAGATGAACATGGCACATGGCTAAGAAATGCTCTGAAAGAAAAAGCCACAAGCCTATGTCGCAGTTCTTCTTCAATCTTGCCAAGTAATTTGGCCCATGATATTATATTTTCATCACCTAGTCCGGTGGACTCATCCTGAACTGCATGACGAACATCAGCCTCCACCTCAATCAACATCAATCTTCTACATATAATATTAAGAATATGCAGCTTCCTAGAAGTAATCTTTGAGAGCCTGCTTTCAGCATGGGATAAGATCTTTTCAATAGAATCAGCTGGTTCCATACTGAACCACTTGGAGATCAACTTGATAAGAATATTCTCCAGAAAGGTTGGTGCGGATTTTCTGAAAGATATCAATGCGGCAATTACATCCCAAAGAGAGAGTAATTTATTAACATTCTCAAAACACTCTAAAGACCATAAAATGTTGGACTCCCAGCACATCAAGTCACTCTCAGATGAGCCAGAAATTGTTTCAGGGTTATGGTCTAGGTGTTTCCCTGATGGAATCACCAGAGATTGGCCACCAATCCAGAAGAATTCAGCAGCTGCTTTCTGAGTTCTGCACATGTTCCAGCGGCATAATTACTTTCGGTGATAAAAAGTGAAAAAATAATTGAAATGCTACAATATTTTCTTGATTTGCCTACAAGCCCAATATTGATTTTCTTGTCAAAAAGACAATTACCTTGCTTGATACATTTGGTTCAGAAGGTTGGCATCAAAACTACGGACCTGAAGAGGAATACATTACAGAAATATTATTTTTCTGGTGTAATAAAAAACCAATGAGGAATAAAAGGCTTTCTACTTTTCTTGCCTAGTTGAGAAAATAAGATGGGGAAAATGAAATAATACAGCACTGATCTCTTCTTTTTTTTTTTGCATAATTTTTTTCCTTCTATTTTTCATCAATTCAAACACCTTTTATATATAGCTCAAAGCAAAAGTGGGCAACAAATTGGTGATTTTACTGCAAGGGAATAAGCTGATACAGGGATTAAAACCTCAAGATTACTCACAAGAAGCTTTACTTAAGTTCAAATTTATAGAAATAAGGAAGGGGGCAACCAGTCTTTATAAAGCTCCCCACTATGCATGGGGTCTAGGAAAGAGTTGGAGCACTTAGGCCTATTGTACAGGCCACTTCTTCTGCATTTTTGCATGAGGGCTGTTTCCGACTCAAACCCATGGCTCTAGGTCACGTGGTGACAAGCTTTCTTATTGCGTCAAGGTTCCCCTTCTATAGAAATAAGCAAAAACAATAAAAACTTGTGAGTCCATAATGCATTTGGCACATTGTAGGGCTCTCTTAAAAGTTGTAAAACAAATTCCCTAACACAGTAAATTAGCATCTAACAAACACTTGCACCCCTGGGCAAAAATAAAAGGATTATCTCGATGTTTGTAACCGTAGAAATCTCATTCCCGTGGCATTGGGGGTCATGTTGTGAACAACCAAAAAATCAAATCTTATAGGGAAGAGTGGTAAAAATCATACTTTATGCCTACGTTTAAGAAAATAATAGATAAAAAAGACCACATATTTTATTTATGTCCATACAAACAATCTATAATAAATGAATAAACAAAAATAACAAGCCTTACCAAAGCAATCAACAAGCCTCCAGGAGACAAGCCTTGAATGCCATAGCATGGGTCTGATACTTCTAAACACTGCACAAAAAGTTTGACCATAAGAACAATAATAGAACAAGAGAGGTTGAAAAGCATCATTGCATACCTTCTCGTGGAGCTTTTATGCAAAGGTTGAAGGGAAAAAGACTTCACAGAAAGCGTTCTGGTGTAAAGCCCAGCTACGTACAGAAGTATCCTATCATCAAAAAGAAGTTCCAAAGAGAAAACACCATGCCGAAAGTTTGTCAAAAGAAGATTGCAGATAGCATTTAATGAAATTGCATTTGACACATAAGATCAGTATTAATGAATAATAGTCAATATACCTGGCTGCAACTGTACAAACAGCGACCGTCAAAAGACCAAGCTAGTCCTGTCACCTGACACAGAGTCCAAAACAAGTGAGATTTCACAGAAGAATGTTGTCAGATAGCTGATAGTAGAAAACTCACCACTTGATCATGTGCATCATATATTTCAATGCATTTGGAATTTGGGTGCTAGATATATAAGCATATCCACACTTCAATTGATCCTGATCCTTTTCCAACAGCCATGATGGCCATATCAGGAGATTGAGTTGGCACAACCAATGAGATTGTAGAAATTGGGATTAATGAAGCAGCTGTCACCTATTTAGAGAAAGGAGAATAGTAATTTTCAGTACCACTAATGATCAACTTGCAAGAGAAATGAAAAGAAAAAAAATGTCATGCCCGTTGACAGCATACCTCTTTTAGCAAGGAAAAACAAACTTTGTTCGGTTCTGAAGACTTGATCAATCCGCAAATGTTTGCCGTCCACAGCTTCACACTGATGGCAAATATTAGGATTTTGAGAACATGTTTTTCTGAACAACTCAATCATTAAGAAGAGCAGACAGCTTAGAAATAGAGGAATAGAAGCTGCCAATAGCTTCAGAACAAAAAAATACAATGTGAGCAATTGCATGGTAAGAACAAGAAAAAGATGCAAATAGAACTCAGTCCTTGTTTGTTTGCCCTGATGCATAACCAAAGAAATGACTTGGGTTGTTTGGAACAACATATGCTGTTGTTTGATAATTAATCAAAAGGGATAGTGGGTGATGGAGGGTAGAAGGGAAAGGAAAGCTAGAAATGGTAAGCGAGAATAGGGATTGTAGAGAGCATATCAGTAAAAATAGTAAGAAGATGGTAAAGATCAGATTTGGCAAGTTATCCACAAGAGTGGAGATAAAAGCACTCCCAATTTATTTAAAAAATTTGCAGTTATAATAACTCACCTGCCATCATGACTCCCAGTAGACAAGATCAACTGAGGATCCAGAGGACTAGCAGCAGAAATTCCCCAGCTGATGGCAGTAATCCATGAATTATGAGCCTGGAGATGTCCAATGAGCATTGGATCAGGAGAAAGCCTGCCATGCTCAATGGTGTAGCATGGTGGTTCATAGATTCTCCAAAATGAAGTATTACCAGACTTTCCCCCAATTGCAAGTATAGAACAGCTGCTGTGGAAAAAGTCGGAAGAATGATAATTTACACATGACTGCAACACTGGTGACCATGCAACTATGGTAGCAGGCGACAGCAAAAGCACAGGCGGGAACTATATTGCTTTGCTGTAATCTTGGAAAGCAAATTGCCTTTTCTACTCTCTAGCAGTTTCTGTTCAGACTCTGGTGAAGAATTTTGATTAGCACTGGAACATGGAAGTATAAGCACAAATTACTTGGCAAAAATAATAATAATAATAATAATAATAATTGCAAACAAATTCAATAGAAGAAAAAACAAACAAATGCTATACACATTTGATAGCACACAAACTACGGAAGACTGCAAAAACCCACAGCACAGAAGATGCAGAAACATCGACGCATGAGGAGAAGACAAAAGCAAATCATAGGGAAAGGAAAAGTGCATAGGAAATTATATCATGATTTTTCTTCTCTTCAGCAAATGTATATTACTCTGTTCACTATGGTGGAAGAATGACCGAGAGCTAATTACCCTACCAAGGCCCAGATACCAGGAGATTGGAAGATGACCAAACAAAAACCAAACTTGAAAGGGACATTTTTTGCATGACACCACAAAACAAAAGTGAAAAATGATGAAAAGAATTAAAAGCCAATCAAAATGCTATAAGAAGTCATCTGGTGTGAATAAATAATAGTGGTATTATACATGCTTTCCAGGTCTGGCACAACATAAATCATAACAGATTGTTGATGCAACCAAATCTAGTAAGAATGGCCTTTGAGCATAGATATAAAATTTTGAAGCTAATGTGATGAGATCATTCTACAACTCAATAGTTTAAAATCACCATCTGTCAGCTTTTCTAAGTAATGAAGCAAAAATAGAAGAGTGCCCTTTAGATGACTTTGATGAAGGTTGTGCATGTAACTATTCAGAATAATCACAGCAAAAAACAATTACAGGGAAGAAAATAAAAAATAAAAAGGATAAAAGCAAAAAAAGGGTAAATGAAGGAATCTACCACCATCAGCACCATGCCATCTTTTAGTGCGTTTAGGAGCTTTACTGGTGATTGAATCTTGCAACTCAATGGCAACTCCACTTTCAGCTAGTTCCTAAAAATGTATGATAAATAGATTATTGAGCAGAAGAATAAAAAATTTAACAATAAAAAACCAACTAGATCACAGGTCTTATAAATATTGCAAGACAGAATAACAGAAAAGTTATGAACTCACTGGCACCATCAGATCCCCAAATTTGACACTATCAAGATAATAAAACAGCATGTCCGAAATGTCAACAACCTAAAAGGGCAGGGGAAAATAAAGGAGAAATAAAATAAATAACTAGCTTGAAATTTGAAAACCATGGCCAGATATCTAAAAAACAAAATCACCAAAGCCTAAAAGAGTCAAATGCATTCACTTGAAGTGTGTGATTTCAAATAATTACATAAAGCAAAACCAGCATAAACTCTATTACAAACAACCTGCCCTAAAAATGGCAGAGCAAGGAATTGATGAAAATATAAAGGCTTATTGGATAAGTAATTAATGTGATACTTTCTACTGAATTTTATTATTGAATATAGGAAAACTAGCTAAAATTATGGATGTTAGATAATTTAAATAACAAAATGGAAAAAAGATCAAAAGATTGAAAATAAAAATCAAAGATATGAAAATAAAAAGGAAAATTATTGAAAAAGGAAGAAAAAGAAAAGCTTTCATTTATTGAACTTATATTCTCCTTATAAAAATCCAACAAATAATGGTGCATAACTGCCACTTCTCCATTGGTTTTGCATCATATGAACATCACCACTGTCACTTATATGGTTCCCTATTGTTTCATCCTATTGCTTTCAGAACAAAATGTAACAAACCCAAAGTCAAATTTTTCATATTCAGTTCATATCAAGATGAACCAAGCACAACAATAAATAAAACGATCAACTTTGCCAAATCAGATATGCATTTGTTGTAGGAATGGGTAATAATAGCTACACTAATAAAGGTTGATTTATTATCATATCTTGATAGATAGGCAAATATGGCATCAACCAGAGCCACAAAGGCACAAACCAAGGAAGATGGATAAAGTAGTTCTCTACAACACTCAAATTTAATTATGTTAGGAAATTAGGAAATAAGGAGGGAAGGTCCTTGCATAAACATAATAAAGTCACTTCATCAACTAGTGTGTACCTCCAACCCATTCAGATCTAAATTCACAAAAGGAGGGCGATAAATCTTTTACCACGACCTTCAGTAGTGCAGATAGCCAGCAAACATCTACACAAAGTTTAACATATTAAGTTTATCCAATCAAAAAGCAATTTTCTTTCAAAGGTTATAGATACCAATAAACAAAAGTATATAACTTCTAAATAATCAGAATGATTGATTGGAAACATGCCACCAAAGCTTTAATGATCAAAAAGGAAATTATATAATCCTACCCTGAATTGGGTGCAAACCCTATAGGGGACCATGAGATGGACCGAGCACATGGACGGTTGTCGCGTGATAGGCGAGTTGGCAATAAACATGCAGCATCAAGCTCTGCAAACATTCCAAGATAAGCCATGGATCAAAGCTCACATTCTATACATATACAACACACTAAAATCAATATCAACATGACAATCAGATATCCAGTCTGTCTGCTTAAAGAAAGATATATTAACTGTAGTTATCACCAGGCTACTTGATGAAGCTTTAAAAGCAATTAAGATCAAGATGAAGGGAAGTTCTAAGAAATTTTATAATAAAAAAAGAGAGTAAGAGATTATCACCACCTTCTTGTTTCAGTGTTCCGATAGGAAAAGGTTTGTTCGGAGGAAGCGTGATCAACCCCCTAGGTTCTACAATTGAAGCTGGATTCTGGAATCAAAGAGAAAGAACAAGGAACTGTGAGGATACGAACACGATAAGCAAAGGAGCGAAGGCTGACCTATTAATTACCAGTATAGTGATGATATGACCAGAGGCAACGGCGACAAGGTTCTCCTCCGACCAAGCGATGGAGCTCGGGTACGTCGAAGATGCGACCAAGGACGTAGATTGGAAGAAAGATTCCATCACGCGATCCTCTAATTCCCCGGTCACAACTGCCACATTGAACGGAGGAACAAGGAAGAAAGGAGGTCCGGGCTGAAAACCCTAGAGCAAGAGATCACGCCAGCGGTGGAGAACAGAGGAGAAGAGAGATGATAGGTAGAGAAGCTCCCCGAGGGTTTGGTCGGAGAGGAGTCCACCGGAGCTCAGTGGCTAGAGAGCGGCGACGCCGGCGCGCCGAAGAAGAGAACGGCGGCCGACTATTGAGGACAAGCTTCTCAGAGATGGAGAAACAGTACGAGTGTCATAAAAAAATAGACTGAAATTCATATATATAAAATTAACAAACATACAACTTTCGATTAGCTGGAATAGCTCAGTTGGCTAGAGCGTATGGCTGTTAACCATAAGGTCGGAGGTTCAAGCCCTCCTTCTAGCGATTTGTTTTGTTTTTTCCCCTTTTTAATTTTTTTTTTTTAATAATTGAGACGAAGATCGAAGAGGACAAAAAAAAAATATGGGAAAATTGAGGAGAAGAAGAGAAAGAGGCGGATTGGAAATGGAGACTCACTTCTTTCAAATAGCGCGGCCTCTCTCGCCTCAGAGAGATGGGAGCCAACCTCGATCATTCTCTGGATCTCGTCGGCCTTCGTGTTTAGGGTTTCTTTTGGTGTTTTCACATTTTACTTCCAAAAAATAGTGATATTATTTCTCAGATTTCTGGAAAAAAAAATTATTATAAAGTTTTTTTTTCTATCAACTCCAAGCCTATTTTGACATTAAAATAAATTTTAATTTAAATATATATATATATATATATATAGACGTGATAACAGGTGGTCGGCCCGATGCACTGTGTATTCCGCCTCCCATTTGTTGGAACATATTTGAAAGATTTTCAACCATATGAGAAGATTATAAAAAAAAAAAATTTAAGCTCCTCCCACTTAATGATTAAAATTCTAAACCGTTCAAATTTTTATAAAATAAAAATTATTAAGTGGGAGGATCAAATAATTACTAAATTATATAAAAATGAATATACTAGTTTTTTTTTAATGATCTTCCAATCCGTATGGTTAGAAATTCTTCAAATATGCTTCCGAGATCAAACTAAAGCATTAAAAAATATACAATATTGTAGTTGACCGCGTATTATTATGTATATATATATAGACATATATATATATTCTGGCAAATGATCCTTTATATTTTTCTGACGGGAAAAAAATGATAATTATCTCATCTTTTCTCTATTTATCAGTTTTTATTATTTATTTTGTCTTAGATTAGTTTGATTTTGATTATCCTGAATTTCAAATTGATGAGACATCATACAATTAGTAAATAAACATTTTTGTTATCTATACATTTGCTACCATTATTATCCCCCATTTGGGTGTGTTTGTATTAACATAAAATAAGAGTAAAAAGAAAAAAGAAACAAGATGAAAATTTTCTTCTTCTTGAGTTTGGTTAATAATTGAAATGTAATAGCAGTGTGTGTAGTACACTGTATAACTCTCTACTCTTTTGACTAATCAGTCAAATTTCAATTAGTACACTGTATAACTCTCTACTCTTTTGACTAGCTTTTGATGAATGAACCTCACTTTATAAAAACCATTGTAAAAAGAGGAAGGAAAACACTTTCTACATGAGGACAAAAAAAGGTAATCTCAAGATAACTTTTTTGAAAGTTGTGTGAAGTGTATATATGTATAATATTAATTAAAAGAAAGTGACCAAACATGTTAGATGTGGTGGACCAGTCAGAGCAGAACAAATCTGATGTTCCCCTTACACATTTAAAAACAGAGAATCTATCAAATCAAAAGTTACATATTAATCAATAAAAAAAAAAACAGCCATAAAGTAAGTGATTAAAACTTTAAAAAAACCATAAAACAAATAGGATATCCTGTTTCCCTAACACATCATCAGAACAAGAACAAGATTAACAAAATACATTGGATTCGACCCCACTTTTCACCACCGACCACTGCGTCATCATCCCCAGGTACACATTTCTCCATACTTTCAAACCCCACACATGCCTTTCTTTGTTTCCGTTTGAGAGAGATAAGAGACCATACCAATAAGCTCATATTTTAGCAGTATAATCTCTTGAATCCGGTACGTTAAGTAATTTTTTTAGATAAGTTCCGAGATTGAGTCCACACCTATATAAATGAGGAGAGCAAACTCGAATCAAGTTTACTCCTCAAATACTATATGCGTATGATAAGGGATCAGAGGTGATTGAATGAGTTTACTCTTTAAAGTTCATGATCACATCTGTCACTGATCCGTATAAAAAGTCTTTATAGCCTAGATTATAAAAAAAAAAAAACTATACAAAAGCGTGTGTGTGTGTGTGTGTGTGTGTGTGTGTGTGTGTGTGTGTGTGTGCACACACACATCCACATCCAGAGATGTGTGCAGCTGCAGATAAAAACAATATGCAGTTGCTGAGTGTCCATCCATCAATAAAACTAAAACATATCTCTACCAAACCAAACCTCTTGCAAACCCCCTACTCATGGCTCTTCTTCTCCAACCTCTTCTCCTGCCCATACTGTTCTTCTTCATTGATACCTCAGGTATGATGACTGACTGGTTCTTCATACTTCTCATACAGTGAACTCCTGCATTTCTTCTAAGATCCATGGATTTGTTTGTTTACTGGTGTTGTATGTAGATGGTGCATGGTGTGTTTGCAAGACAGATCTCGGTGACAGTGCTCTGCAAAAGACACTGGACTATGCTTGTGGAGCTGGTGCTGATTGCAGCCCCATAATCCAGAATGGTCCTTGTTACAGCCCTAACAGTGTCAAAGCTCACTGTAATTATGCTGTTAATAGCTACTACCAAAGGAAGGGGCAAGCTCAAGGCTCTTGTGATTTCTCTGGCACTGCTACCACAACTTCATCAGACCCCAGTAAGTTGATGAAATAAAGAGAGAAGATTAGTAATAATAATAATAATAATAATAATCCTTTTTTGTTCTTCTTTGTAGGCAGTAATGGCTGCTCTTACCCTGCATCTGCAAGGTTTGGTATTCCTCATCTCTTGAATAATTTTTATTTTTTTTCAAAGATTGAAACAGAAAAGTAATTGAAGGTTTTGATTGTGTTTGAACAGTACTGCTGCTGGTACAAGCACTACACCATCAACTGGAAACCAGGGTTCAACATCAATACCAGGAACAGGAGGTACCTTGACACCAAGCACTGGAGGAACTGGAGGAACTGGAGGAACTGGAGTAATAGGGGGACTTGGTCCATCTGGATCTAGTGTATCTCCTGATTATAGTGAAGGTGGTTCTGTTCTACAAGCTGGGATGAGTTCTCTTTTCCTATCTATCATCATCCTCTTTTTGATTTTAGGGTTTGATTAGAGAACCAGTGGCTCTGCTTTTGTTTCAATGGAGGCTAGGTTCTTAGAATGTATGGGATGTGAGAAAGAAAAGAAATGGTTGTTGGATCTATCCAAGGACATTCTTGCTACCCCACTAGGGTTTGTTTCTTTGTTTGCAGTGGTGGCACAAGGAAAGGAGTTTTGATTCCATTTGAGTGGTTGATGATGGATGTATCATGTATGTGTTTGTTTGGACTCTTGTTCTTTTCTAGGACAGTGATTTTTTTTTTTTTTTTTTCTAATCAAGTTTAGTGCTTCATGTGCTCATATGTGTTTAATCTTAAAAAAAAAAAAAATTAGTTTGTTATATTTTAGTGTTGTATTTTAAACCTGAAACAAATATTAATCAGTAGGGGACCATAAGAAGAAAAATGATAACTTCACTGATGAGTTGTAACTTTACATTCTTCAGATTTTATATTTTTAACAAGAGGACTAAATGTTGTCAAGCCTGATATATCCATCACCTTTCCCCTATTAACCAAACTCAACAAGGAAAAAAACAATAAATTCATCTTGTTTCTTTGTCTTTTTAATCTTATTTTATTTTAATACACACACAGACGCAAGTATATGTGGATAACAAATAATGTTCATATACTCTTTGGATGATTGAAATCCAGGATAATTAAAATCAAACTAATCTAAGAGTCAAAATCAAATAACCTGACAAATCCATTCAACTACTGAGTATTCAGTGTGTCAATGATTAATAATTTCCTCATCCAACTACAACTTTGCAGAGATAGTTGTATATCTGAGCATCTGATTGAAGAACATCTGATCAATAGATTCAATTATCAGTAGTTTTAATTTACCTAGTTGATCTTCTCATCAGATAGATCATGAACCCAGTGTGCCCTCCAAACTATGGAATGCGATAGAAGCCGCTCCGTGAGCCATCCAGCAGAATGCAGCTGTGACGATGGAAAAGAAGTCATCGACATTAGGCACAAAGCATAATCACCTCAAAACTAGTTCAAATGCCCTATCAAACTTTGTACATTTACATGTTAATTAAAATCTGGGACCAATGCATGCAGCACCAACCATGATGTACAAATGTTAGATTCTTCCTTTGAATTGAGAACTACAAATAGGGAGAAAGAGTAGCACCTTTGTAAGGAATACTGTGTAATGTTCATCCATCCACTGTCGGCTCTCAATGTGCACAGCCTTGGCCTTGTTGTCTAAGAGCTTTACTATAACAAGCGCATGGATGAAGGATTGCAATATATCTTGTGGTGTTGATTGCTTGTGGATAATTACTTGAATGTGTCCACCTCTTTCCAGTAACAAATAATTAACTGAAATGAGAAGGAGAGTGTCTTAGTAAAATAAAACTTCCAACCTCAACCTTAGTGACAGGAAATTTAGATCAAATGAGAAATATGATTGAGCTGAGACCTTTCTTGTAGTGCAAACTTGCTGATCCAACAAGTTCCATTCTGTCAGAGACAAAGTTGAATGGTCAGTTCTGTTGTCATAAAAATCAATGCGCAGTCAAATCATTTGCCATGTTGAGCTCACACCATCATGCATATTTTATATTTACATTCTATAACAAAATGATCTCGTGAGGTACTTGGGCAGCTGGCTCTACTGTTGCCCAACAGAAGAAAAGCTTCAAACCTCTTTAAAAAATAAATTTATTTCATCTCCTACCTACCCTCTCTTCAGTTCCAATACCACAGATATCGACTTAAAGTTTTCCCATATATCGGTTTGCTCAACTCTGGCTTATCTATATCGATAGTTCAGAATGGAAAACAAGTCCAAAGATAATGGCTGAAAGAAAAACTCACATATCAGAATGTTTTAAACTCGACACCTTAACACCTAAGGTTATGTGCCTGTAGAGTGTGTCCACACTACTTGAGCTCCATGACCAAAGCCAAGCGGGAAAAACATGCTCCATGCCTGAAACCTGCTGTGGAGACAGGACTGCCATGAAGAATAATAGCTTTAGATAACTTTGAAACATAGTTGCGAAGGAACTTGATCAGCATATCATTTTATTTTATGATATAGATACAAACAAACAAAGAAAATTGGGTGAAATTGTAATGATAAAATTTAGATGAAGCCCCAGCTGGTCATGACATCCATTTCATAATGTCCTAAGTTCTCACGTGTTCTACATCTACACTTTGAGATCTTAATTACACCTACTAGACCTTGAACTGAATTCAGAACAAAACCGAATACATGTGACTGTGAGCATCATGCAATTCACTTTTCAGTATTTTTATGACTGATATGACAATGGACCTTCCAAAAAAAACTTATATAAAGAGACATTTGAATGGTTATTTAATATGCCAATATGCAAATTGCAAGAAGCAAGCTTTACTAATACAACATAACAACATCAGTATTAAACATGATATAAGCATAAATGAAATTGAAAGATAAGCTCTACCAGTCACCTTGACCAGTTTCCATGAAGTGCTGCAACAGCAAGGAACTCCTTTCATCGTTTAGTGTCTTCAGCGAGAGACAGCGAACAGCTCTATAGTTAGCTGAAAATAGCAAGAAATCAAAGAAAGTAAACACAAAGTTGTGATGCTAATAAAACCATAATCTCTTGGAGGAACAGAAATTGAGCTCCTATCCACCTTGGGCATGTCCTGAGCTTACATAACTCTGACACAACCCCGCTAGTTCTAACAACTATCTCAAAGGATGAATTTTTAGATCAGTAGCTCATAGGCCATTTGTGTCACATGTGGGACATTTTGGAGGTCATAATTGTGCACAGATATGATAATATGTGGGGTTATATCCATTTAAACCCTAAAACATTTCCAACCATGAAACAGAACTGATAAACATTTTAAAAATTAACCCCCAGCTATACCAGAGTAAATGGCTAGAGTTTAGGTAGGAAAGATTAGATAGTGCTTTTGCAGTATGTAGAATTCCAAAAGTCCCTTGTTACATTACTTATGAATCACAAATCATAAATGAATAAAATAGCAATACTAACCATACATATGAAACAAAGTTAGCAATAGAAATGACATCCAAACTGCGACAGGATGCCCTCTTGTTACATGAGCAAGAAGCATTCCCGTTGCCATACCCATCATTGTTGCAAGTGTCTCTTGACTGCCCTCCTATAAATTTGCGAAGGATAAATTTTGAGATGCAACCATGATTATTTATAGTTCAGTATCCAATCAAATGTTATTCATACCTTTGCAGAAATATCTGCTGCATTGTTTTCAAGTGAGAAGTGTTGTGTTAGTGCTGCTCTAGTGGCTCCACTAGCAACACCAGCTAATCAGGGAACAGGCAGAAAGTTAGATCCTTGATCAATAGCTCCTCATGTAGGGAGAATATATATCAACCCAAGGTACAAGGATGCCAGGTTGAGAATAATTTAACAGGAATAGAAACTCAAGCACACACAACTTAGCATTTATATTTGATGCTAAACAAAAAATTAGGTCGTGTACTAGTTTTCTGCAGTAAGATCATGGTATTGTGATATGGATGACATGAGGTTTGTTGTAGCAAGAATAGAAGATCATCATTGGCACATCATAGCATCTGCACATGTGCCAAATATCAAAGCAAATTCTGGACCATCATGCACTGGTCATGCTAAAGAGTCTGGTATGGTAAAATACTGAAATACAAGTTCCCTAGGACATGTACTGCCCTTGGGTCATGAAATGCAACTTCGATTACTTCAGTGGTCTAATCATATTGATATATCAGGCTCAACAGGAACAAACAGATATTGTTCATGCATAAGAATAATTTGCATTGCCATCCAAAGCAATTAAAATAGCTTAACTGTTTAACTAGAACCAAGGACAATCAATGCCAGAGAATGTAGTCAATGTACAGCATTTGAGGAACTTACTGAAAGACCTTGACAAACTCCCAAAGCATACTATTGCAATCAAAGCTGATGGAAACAACGGAGAAACAAGATCCATCAACATCCCTGTAAGCAGATTAACATGCTTGGGGTTAGGCATAGGAAATTGCAGCCAGAAACAAGTACAAGCCATTCAAAAGTGCTAATCAGTTGTAGGTGGAAAACAAACATGATTAGCATCAAATAATATATACTGTGGCTCATTGCTGTACTTACAGCAAAGCTAAAGGCTGCTTTACTTTCATGAACTCAACATTATCTTTCACTAATTTTATCATATAGAGCGGTGAAGGCCAGCTAATAATCTTGTGGTAGAGGGGAATTATTCACCGGAATTGCAAGAGCTAGTATTGTAATTTATTCCAACTGAAAACGGAAAGAAAGAACTTGCCAACCCATATGCACAATGGAGCCTTGTATGCAATTAATACAAATATTTTCTGAAGCTGAAGAATGTTGGACTAAAACATCATGTCTGTTTGTAATTCTATAGTTGGATCTTGGGGAAACAATAATCATTGAAGCACTTGAAATAAATTTTGACCATCAGACACATCCCATACATCATCAGCATGTAATTTAATTACCAAGGTGTCCAATAAGAGGTAATCAATGGCCTATTCATCATCATCAAAATACTTATCCATGCATTTTGTCACCATGGAAGCAAAAAAATACACCACCAATAAGAAAAGGTCCAAAATACATAGCTCCAGTATAAGTATTACTACAATAAGCAAACATATTATTTGCATACCAAGATCATTCATAAAATCAGCAACTAACCGCCACATCTTTGCATTGCTATCAAGATTAGACCCCTGGACAACAAATGTTCAGACAATGTCATTCTTCAGAAAATAAGAGGCTACCTAGAAAAAGAACAAACATCCACATGAATAAAGGAATGTGTTTCCAAACTATAAAATTAAAATGTATTGGCAACTTCAGACCTTCCAAATACACAAGTTGTAACTTCAAGTCTTCAAATCAGTAAGGAAATTTGGGCATTTTGACCATTGAACCTCATGCAAGATAGAGCTAACATACCTGATAAAAGGTAAACAAGATACCACCTAGCATTCCAGTAAAATCCCTCAAAAACCACTGTAACCGTCTTCCAATAAGAAAACTAGTATTAGTCAGGCCATAGACATTGGTACACATAATGTTGACTGAACAGTACTAACTTCATTGATGTTAGGCAAGATAGAAAAATAGAAAAGTAATGTCCAGATGAGATGAAATAAAGAATTTATGAAAAATAAAGCATTATAATGAAGTACTGGATTCTCTATTTTGAAAAAAAAAAAAAAAGATTTAGATATAAGAATTTGGTATTTAAGCTAAAAGGCAAAGACTTTATAATTTTCCCATGGTATTTGAGAATTGAGATTGTCTTATTAGTGGCATAACAAGGAGTGAACTATAATCAACAACTATCAAGAAATCTAAGATTAAATATAATCATCTAATCCCACAATGCTCATAATATTTTTAACGAAAACCATACCTGAAATGTGGCACCGATGACAGTGGCAGACTTTTCACCCACACCAATAGCACTTAGAAGAGCCTGATACCAAATCAACAACAAAGTCAAACTGAAGAGCGAAAAAGAAGAATGAATGGTGCCTAAATCAAATTGAAAATAGTTTAACATTATCACAAAATTAAAAAGCACACACTTGTGTCGACAGCATGGATCGTATGTAAGTGGAAAGCCCCTGAAACATTCAGAATAAACATTCATTGGATGAGTGATGTCCATGGAATATAATGCCTATTATACTGGCCAAATTGTTGTTCTGTGTGCTATTACCTGTAATGAATCCCATACTTGAAACGGAAGGTAATCAGGTGTCACACTGCCTGGATATCCCTATTACCAAAAGATTCATACAACCGCATTTAGATCCAGAGCCAAACAAAGCAATGCAAGGAAGGAACAAAATTCTTATTCTTAATAAGGCTTTTTTTTGGAGAAAAAAATTCTTACTAAGCCCTAAACATGAAGATCTAAACCCTAAATTTTTATTAAATTTGCTTAGCTGAAAACTTTTTCTCTACTCCAATTTGTCACCAATCAAACTAAAAGCACAGTCTTTTGTTTGATCAGCTAGCCATGCCCTATGGCTTAGATTGTTTGTATTCTCCTTATCTTCTAATGAAACATGATTCATCCAATTTTTCAAAATAAATAAAACACAACATTTTCAAAAATGGGCAATTTTTGTTTGAGCTTGACCTTTGTTTTTTCGTTTGGGTAAATTCAATCCAACAAAACCAATGACTTGCTTTGAAGTGTCTACCAGCAATATAGGACCAAATTCAATGAAACAAATAGGGAGGCAAAGAAGTTTTAAAAAATAAAATAAAATAAGGGCTAACAGTTTCTAATCTAAACAAGATCCATATAAACTCCTAAGATCACGAAATTCAATAGAAGGAATAAGGAGTTAAAAACATTAATAAAAAAAAATCCAATACCAGAGCTTTCTCATCAAAATAACATACATACATATCCAAACTAGTGATACTTTGACATTCGAGGTTTCTAATGAAAGAAACAGATCGAAGAACAGGAATAACCAATACGAAAACGAGAATTCAACGACTTCCTCAAAATGAATAAAGAGGTCACCTCGGGGACAAACGCTTCCATGACCTTCCTACGCACCTCGTTCCATCGGCTTCCATACCTGAGATCGAGATCAACAAGCATCAATAGATAAGGATCAAGATCGACATGAATGAGAGAGAGGGAAAGGACCTGGTGAGGGAGATAGAGGAGGAATCGGCGGCAAGGACGGCGGTCCTCGAGAGCTTGGCCGAGGACGATCCCCGCCATTCCTCTAGCTCGATCCGAGAGGGCACCGAGGCGTCGTTCGCCACCTCGCCCTCCATCTCTTCAGCCTGGTGAGTTCGATAGCGCGGCACTAAAAATAGAGCCAAAAGTCGCAAAACACCAAAAAAAGTTTTTTTTTTCACTTTAAAAAAAAAGGAAAAAAACAAAACAAATCGCTAGAAGGAGGGCTTGAACCTCCGACCTTATGGTTAACAGCCATACGCTCTAGCCAACTGAGCTATTCCAGCTTTTGTCAACTTGTTATTTAAAAAGTTTATAATAATACATTATACCAAAAACATCAATATTTAATAAACAAAAAGAAAAAAAATCAATCAAAGACTCAAAAACAGAGAGAAATTCCCAGTAATGCATCAACTCATGCACGCATGCATGCACGTAACCAGTAATCAATCAATGAATCTCTAAGCCCCAGGACCAGGTTGATCATCATCCAGCTCCTTCTTGAGATCCCTGGGAGGCAAGAAGTAGTCCATGGTCAACCCCCAAGCATTGAAATCCACCTCCTCAATCGTCCACGCCTCCTCCATCTTCCTCCTATGATTCACCGACCCCTCCCCGTACCTGAACAGCGTCACCGACGTCTTCCCGGCGTGCGCAATGTTCACTCCGTCGATGTATCTGTAATCTTCAATCACCGACTCCATGCTCGTCTCCCAAAATATGCTCTCTCCCCTCCTAGACTTCATCCCCAGCAAATGCGAGTCTTCAAGCTGGATCAACAACCCTGTGCGCTCACTGAAGTATCCCCATATCGTGTGGTGGATGATCTCAAACGAAGGGCTACTCCGAGCTTTCAGCGTCCCCGGGTTCGCCTCTAGTTTCAGTATGAAGCACTCTTCTCCACTAATTATCTTCTCCCCGATGCAAACCGCATCGGAGAACAAGCTCGCCGTCGATCTTGGATCCAATCCCTATAAATTAGGTGCGTAAGTCATAGAAACTTGCTCTTGTAAAAAATTAAGCAGGATAAATAAAACTGTGTACAATAGACCCAAATGGCCTAACTCTATACACACTTTAGGATCATTGATCAATCTAAGAACAAATTAATTGAATCAAACAAGTAATAAAGATTGTGATGAATCCTTGATCACATTACAAGAACATGAAATTGTGATGAATCCCTTTTGATCACATTATACACACTTCAGAATTATTTATCAATCTCAAGAACATGAAATTGAAATTGTGATGAATCTTCATTTGGTCACATTATACATACTTCAGAAATATCATTGATCAATCTCATGAAAGAACAAACTAATTGAATCAAACAAGGACCTGAAGTGAGCGTCTCAGAGGTCGGGGAGGTCCGCGGGAGGCATGAGACTGCTCGGAAGCGGATTGGCGCCAAGCGACCTTGCCGTCACTCCCTGCACTCATCTTAGACCCACCAAGAATCAACTCAAGATACCATAAATCCGGATTCTTCATCCAAAACACATACCCTCCAACCTCTCCATTCCCCTTGGCCGACACATTCTCATCCCCCATGTGAAACTCCGACGCACTCATCCTCACCTTCCCAATCGCATACATACTCTGCACCGACGTCAACGCCGCCTGCCCTCCCGTCGCCGCGATATACTGCTGAATTATATACTTTGCCGTCGATGCTTGCTATATATATATATATATATATCCTAACATAAGTGAGCATTCTCTTTCTTTCTTGTAACATTAGAGATAAAAAAAATATATATAATTAAGGAATGTTGATGTCTTACTATGGAGCAATCTCTAATGGATTTGGAGAAGGCTCTGTCATAAGGGACAGGGCAAGGGAGGAGAGGAGCACCGACGACGTTGAGGAGGAGCTGGAGCTCGGCGTTCTTACCGGATAAGGGTTGAGGTTTATCGGTTGCTTTGTCGAAAGCTTGAGCTTTCATCCAATTCCTCATGTTCTGCCATTTGTTTCCACTGCTTCCTCCTCCTTGTCCGGAGAACATTTCCTCCGGTATGGGTACTTCCAGGACGGTGTCGAGAGCATCCTCTCTATCCAAATTAGGGCAGAGTTTTCTCATTGTATTGTTTGATTGATGAAGGTCGTAAGTAAGAGAAAAGGAAGATAGATAGATGGATTAGAGAGAGAGAGGGAGAGGTCTGAGGGCCTTCTTTGACTCCTTTTCTCTCTCTCTCTCTCGCGTAAGGTTAATGTTTGTTGTGAAGGGAGGGGGGAAGGAGTTTGGGAGGCTAAGAATGAGAGGTGGCCTGTGTTGTAGAGGAGTTGTGGGTCACGTTGCATGGCCACCTTTGATAAGGCCATGCAATAAGGGACACGTAGGCTTGGCTAGAGAAAGAAAGCTAGCTATTTTTGGAAATTAATTAAGTTTTTTTTCTTTTATTTGGTAAACCAGAGTTAAGGTTTAGATATGTATATGATGATTGTGATGTATTATAGGTTTGGTTTTAAACCAGAGTTAATTAAGGTTTTTAGATATGTATGATGATTATGATGTGTTATAGGTTTGGTTTTTTTTCCCCTTTTGATTGACCAATTGTTCTATTTCTAACGTGTGTGTATATATAAGTAAAAAGAGCTAAATAACTAGTTATCCAATAGTCTGTCTATGATAGTACCCACATTGATGCAAAATGAATTTTTGATGCAAAAATTGGCCTGATCTCCTAGAGATCAACACTGATAAATGATCAACAGTTGTGATTTGTAATTGTGAGAGATGTAAACGGTGGCCCGAGTGAATTTCTAATAGCTTCTCTATCCTATCGAAGACTTTTGATTGGTGATCTTGCATAGGAAACATGGTTGAGAGCGGGCTTTGTGCCATGAGATGGCTCCAATGCCTAAGTTCGTTAGTTGGAAGGTTTGGCCTGAGAGATAATTCGAGAGAGTGTAATAGTGCCAATACATTTCTTCTCCATCATTCTCCCCTCTTATCTACTCTGATCCTCGAAGTCAATTATATAACCCCTCGTTGTCAGAGATATTCTCTATCGTACTTATCTTTGACATCTTGTCTCATTTTTTAACTTCTGCGACACTCCTTTTACTTAAGGGGGTGTATGAATTGGGGACTTGTGCCGCTTGTATGGACATTCAGTATAGAGCCATGGGTGCACTCCGGATGAGGCCACATGTCTATCCAGATTTATCCATATCATAATGTTTATGGCTAAGATGTGATTTTGAAGTGAAAAAGAGTAATATAAAAATGAGTTGTTTAAAAAAAAAAATTATTGTAACTCCTGTTTTTTTTTCTATTATAAATAAATCTATTTTTATAAAAAAAAATCAAAATAAATGTTTATTGCTAAGATGTGAGTTTGAAAATTTAGGCTTTGTTGAAAAAAAAACATTTTTTTTAAAATCTCCCCGTTTCTTCTTGCCTTGTTTGTCGTTTTCACATTGTAATTTTACACATAAACCCAACAATGTCTAAGACTCAAATACAAACCCCTCGCCTCGCTCTTATCTCAAGCTCCAACCCAATGATGAGAGGAAATTCTCATTTGGATGGCTTCGTCCATGCTTATTGACGTGCTTTCGCCCGCCAAGGTTGGATTTTTTTCTCCATTTCTATTGAATTTTTCTCCTGTTGTTGCTCGAGTTTACTCTTTGTTGTTGTTCTGGATTCAATTAGGCCTCGGTTGTTCATGCTATTGAATCCGGTCCATTCGTCCCAAAAGTTCCATTTTTTATTGGTTTTCGAGGTTGTTTCTTGGGTTCGGATTCGTGAATTCTTTTTTGGCATTTTACTCATAGAGAAAGATGGGATTTTTGAGAGTTTTTAAGTTTGGATTGATGTTCAATCTATTGAGGTAAGATGGATTGAAGGTGAGGTTTTGTCGATGGATCTGTGGAATGTAGGGCATTGATGGTGAGCAATCTCAATCAGTGCCTTCATGGATAAACGAGTCGAGGAGAAAGGATTGGAATCCAAATGCAATCGTTTTGGTAAATTGATGGGGAAACAAGTGAGGCATTATGTTTCAACTTCAGATTCACAAGGAAGGATGCCTTTAGATACTTCATTAGAAGAAATAGCTTCAAATCGCCTGAACAATGGAGATGCTTTGACTGATTTGGTTGATTTTCTGAGAGATGATAGCTCTCTGTTGAGCATGCAACCTTGGGTTTATAAGAAAAAAGTCTGTAGAGGTGATGGAGGTGGAATAAGAGAAAATGGTGATTGTTCTGAGAAATTCTCTTGGGATTCAAGTGTGGTTGAGCTTTCTTCTCCGAGGAGTAGTGTTGCTCTTCCACGTGGATTTGGGAGGTCTCGAAGCTCTCTTAGAAGTAAATTGCATTGCAAACACTCAGTTAAGCCCGTTAGTTCCACAGAGGATCATCCTGTGCCCCCATTTTATATGGAAGATTATGATTCCTGTTCACTTTCATCTTCAACTGTACAGACAATGAGACCATTTTTCATAACTGATGGGAATGATAGTGTTATTAGCAAGTCAAGTGTGCTCAATAAGGAGGTCCGTGGAATCACTACCGGTGCAGCTGATACTCTGATTGGGGTTCCTCCTCTTCCTGTATCAAGGAATTCAAAGCAGAAGAGAAAAGGAGCATATCAACATGGATCTCAGAAACTTCCACTTTCATCAGGTTTGTTCATCACCACTTTCTTATGATTGCAAGTTTCATAATTTTTTTGTATGTTTATATTCCCGAGTCTTCATTCTACCATGACTGTATATTTTAGATAATCTTTAACTAATGTTGGTTACATGTGATACTTATTCCTATATGAACTATTGGAATTTTTTGTCCATAACTTTTTCGGTTGTATGACGAAACAAATGGTTGATCGGCAAGGAATTAAGTACTTCAATGACTGTTTTGTAATAAAGTGTAATGTGAAGGACGAAGAAGTGGCTCCACTTTAGTAAATTTTGCTTAAAATACTTGGAGTTCATTTTTGAACTTTTGGGAGTTTATTAAGCTGTTATTTTTAGTGTCTTAGATCAAGTTAAGCACCAGCTACTTGATTTGCAATCCTTGGATCCTCTACAAGGTGATGAAAAGTGATTGCTTACAATCAGATCTCTTGGTTCTTAAAGTTAGCTGTTTGCATATGCAGATTTCTTTATTCCTTTTTTTTGTATCTTATTCAAAAAAACATTTATTGTAAAAACTTATAATGTCATATAAAACTTCCTTGACATTCAATTACATCAAACTGATATGCAATTTGAACAAATCAATCCGGTAAATACTAATATGGCATGTCTAATCGAATTGTTTTTCCTGAATTTTCTTAACCTTAGAAGTGATCTTTCTGTCAGGTTCTTCTGATGCAATGCTTCTTTTCTTCCTTGGCATCAGTATTGGTGCCACGTCCACCATCCTATCTAAGAGTAAAGAAGTGGAAAAGTTAAGTGATTTGCTGAAGCATACTGAAAGCTTGGTTCAAGATTTACAAGAGGAATTGGAGATGAAGAACTCTCTAACTGTAAAAGAATTGCCAGATGAAGCTTCTAAAAGCCTAGAAGTGAATGAAAATTTTACCGATGTAGATAAATCTATTGACTTATTTCATAGTCAACTTTCATGTTTGCAATCCCCTGCACAGAAGAATGCTAAATCTACTGAAGGAAACTTCTCCAAATCTGCGCATACATCAAAATCTCTGAGTAACATTGAAGCTGAGCTTGAAGCTGAACTGGAAAAATTGGAACTAAACATGAGTGCAACAGGACTTGACGAAGTATGCTTTACTTTTCCCCTCTTTTCAGTAAATTTGTGCTTCTATTGCTTGCTAGAAATTTGGTGCTTACATGTAAATCTAAGAACTTGATAAGTGAGATGGTATCTTTTGATCGTTTTACCATCTAATAAATTTGGCGTCATTCATTGCATAAAACTCTAAAGATACTGTTTTGTGAAAAATGCACATGTTCAATTGTTCCTTTGACAAACTATTGTTCCAATTTTATATTCTTTTGAAAATTTGTGCATAGAAGTTATGAAAAAGACTACATGTTCAATTTTTTTCGTTTCACTGAACTGTAATTATTTCTCTTTCATGCTGAATCTGTTGGATTTCTAAGAGGATTGCAAATACCCAACTTTTCTGGTGGTCCTTCATCAATGAATAATTGATCCACCTTTCCAATCTTTTCGATCTGGTCTCTGAGAAACAAGTTCAGAAGGTTGAGAAATATAACCAGTTGATTTGATTTATTCTCATGCTAGATAACCTTAGAAATATCATACATTTGCGTAAGGACTTTACGAGAAATAAACATTGTATTCCACTAAGTTCTTACTTTTTAAATTCTGCAGATAGATCCTGACCTAACCGCAGAAGTTGTTAGTGGGGAACTGAAAGCAGATATATTTAACAGGAGAGCTGAAGAGAGTCTGTCTAATGCTCACACAAACAGCAGCAGTAAATCATCAACTCCAAGGCATGATACGAATCATTCGGTTTCCCCCCGGGAACTCAGCTTGCGCCTCCATAAGGTGATACAATCAAGACTAGAAGAACGAATCGAGGAGCTTGAAAGAGCTCTCGATCAAAGCCAGAAGCAAGTCAAGTTACTCGAATCTGAGAAAGCAATGTCTCAAACATCATTCTCGAACAGCTATATGGGTTCTTCAAGCCAAGCCAGCCCGACCATCATGGAACAAGAACACACTCTCGCTGCCCCGTTATGCTTGAAGTTATCCGGTGATGCTTTGAGTGCATACAATGAAGCCTATGAGGAATTCATGAGAACAACAGATGTAGATGAAGATCAACACCAAGTGGATGGTTTGTCTCCAAAATGGGAGGAGAATTTGAGAAGCAATATATATAAGTCTGGTGGTGAAAGTGATGCAGATGATGAAGGGGAATTGTTAATCAAACAGATTGTAGAGAGGGCAAGGAAAGGATCTCCTGTATTGATACAAGCTCAAAAAATGCTCTTTTCCATTGATGAATAGCATCCCATCATGGGATCATAATTTTGATTCATATTGTAATGAATAATTCAGTGATTATTCATTCTTTTTTTTATCAGAAATAACTAGGAAGTTTGTCGGTCAGAAAATTTCTCACATCACAAACCTATACTGGAGTTTATGAAATTCCTGTCAATTTGATATTATTCATAGCAGGAACTCATCTAACCCTATTTTAAATTGAAATTTACACATCCTAAAATAAAAAATAACCACAAAAAAAATTACAAGATATAACCAACACTGAAATGAACACCACAAAAAAGAAATACAAATGTAACAAAACCACTGAAGCATCCTACATTTTTGAATATATAACATAATCAACCTCAGTTTGTCTTCCAAAGATTGGCAACAAGAAGGAAAGAAAAGGTCACAGAGAAAAGATGCACCAAATGTTTCATAAATTATTACAAACTAAATGCTTAGTGTTGGCACTGGTTGCTCAGATTTGAGCCAATTTAACTATGCCTGGCCTATTCAACTTCGCCTGCTGGCGTAACCATCAGGTTGGTCATCATCATCTCTGAAATCGCCATCAGCAGGGCTGCCATTTTGATGGCCGATATTGTCACCATAACCCATACCAACACTCCCTTCATTTCCTGTAGCACCACCAAAATGGTTGCTGCTGCTGCTGCCACCATAGCCTCCTCCTGCAAGATCACCAGCACCTCCACCAAAACCCCCAGAGCCTCCATAGCCACCACTCGCATTGTTGTAGCCGTCTCCACTGTAATTGCCAGAGCTAGTGCCAAAGCCACCACCGCTGCCACCACCATAACCACCTCCACCACCATAGCTGCCGCCACCACCATAACCACCACCACCACCACCACCATAGCCACCACCACCATAACCACCACCACCACCACCGAATCCACCAGTCCGGTCATTAGCATAATTCACTCTAATAAGTCGGCCATGGAGATCCTAATCATTTCACATATGTAGAAGTTAAACAAAGGTCCAGCCGAAGACTTGTTATATATCAACTAAAAACAGTTGTAAAACATCATGGTGTAGGGAAATAAGTGTGCCACTTAAAAGTAATCCAAGAGTACATACAACAAGCACATAGATACGCATGGCTAGACCAGTATGACTATTTATCTTATATAAGTGAATTGGGTCTGGAAAGAAGTAAATTTATTTGCTCTTTTGCTACTCTCTTTCACAATATTTTGAATGAGTGCCAGTTAGTCAACTAAGTTCAAGATCAACTTGAGTTGGACTTCACTCAAGCTAAATTCAAAGCAGGCCAGATCTGCTATATGCAATGAAAACATCAATTATGATCAAGGCATCAAACTAAACAAACAAAAAACAGCAGGGCTTATGTATTTATATTATAAAGGTTATTTTATTTCAAATTGTTGTTGATTTGTTTACAGCAAATGACAAATTAGTGTTGTTGATTTTAAGAGCTTATTCCTATCAATGTTGTTATTTAATCCAACAAAAAAATTGAAAAGCTAATGTGGTATGTTTCTGACCAAAACCACCTGGATAATTAACAATAAAATAAAAAAAAATGTAGTAAAATATGACTTAGAATTTATAAGCTAACTAGGAAAAAAATTGAGCAAGGCTCCACAAGCTCTTCTGTTGAATGGTCATCATTGCTAACACTATTACAGCATTACCATAAAAGTAATAAATAAGAACCTAGGAACCATGAAAACTAAGCACCTTTCCATCCAATCCAGTGATGGCACCAGAGGCTTCATCACCAGATGCAAAAGTCACAAAACCAAATCCTCTTGACCTGCCAGATTCCCGATCCATGATTACCCTAGCTGCAGAAGAAAACATCACCAATCAACTTAGAAGGAATATGAAAGAATCAACTATGAAAAATAAATTGCGGTGAAGAGAGGAAACACCTTCAACTACTTCACCATAACCAGAAAATGCTTCCCTTAAGCTATTATCATCCGTTGTATATGAGAGTCCTGAAATGAAGGTTGTACAAGCATAGCAAGTCATTAGAAATATGAAACCGACGGTATAGAAAAATTTGAACATAATAGTACAAACCTCCAACAAACACTTTTGAAGATGACATGCATCGTATTGCCTGATATATAGAAGGGTTGGAACTCAAAGCTTGTTTAAAAAGACTTCCAACTTTCTTAGTAAAAGCCATTGTTCAGAACCTGAAAAAATCACAAATATGATTGTAACATCATACACATATGTTTACTAATTTAGAAAACGAAAAGAGGTTCATATGAGCCAACAAACTGGCTTAGACAAAAACACCAATCTTTTACAAGAGAAACTCAATACTCCACAGATGCAGGAAACTAATAAAGATGAACATCACATGTTGAAAAAGTCAATTGCCATCTCAACCTAAAAACAACTATTCAGGCAAACTTCAACAGCTTGCATGTATGGATGAGTTACTTTTCAAGAAGGTGGAAGCAAAATTCAAAAAACTCCTCATCATTTCACAGTAATGTAAATAGAAGATTAGTGACAAGATCATCCTCAAGAATGATCAAATGGTTCCTGTTCAGAAATTTTGTCTTCCCATTTCATTCACAAAGCCAGTATACAAGGAAATCACAAGAGCTAGAATGAAGCTTGATTACAACAACATCAGTGAGTAATTAAACACCATCAGCAACCAAGAAAAACCGTTGCAAATAATTTGTGGAATCATCTAAAAATCCAACATCAACAACAACGTTCAAAAGTTCTTTATATAAAAAAACCCACTAAAATCACACCATCTCTCCAGCAAAAAAAATCCAAAGAACAAAACACAACCATTACATCCACATTTTGAAAAAACGATCAAATAAATGATCATTTCAGAGAGCGAACAAGACCATATGCATGAGATCAAAGACAATGACAACATGGAACACCAAGAAATGCAAAGATTAAGTTAACCAAGCCAGGGTTTCGAGAGATGCATACCTCCGCAGCCTTCCTCTAAAACCTCCCGTTTGATCGGTGCAAGGGTTTAAGAATGGAGCTCATAGTCATTTATATAGACTTACTTATCAGTCGTGGCCAAATCTCATCCGTCCGATGAAGATATGTTTGAGATCCAACGGCAAAAACTTTTTTTTTAGCTTTCTATTTATTTTTTGTTTTTTTAATTGAGTAAGTATTCTCTAAAAAATTTAAAAAAATAGAAAAAAATAAAACTAAATTCCCCGGTGTTATTCGGTGGAGAAGAACAGCGAGTCCTTCGTTCTAGTCCTCCAACAATGGCGGAAACCCTAGAAGAACCCCCGACCCTCCTATCCACAATCGGCGAAGAGATCATCCGCATCATCGCCCCCGTCTCGGCTTGCATGCTCCTCGTCGTCCTCCTTGTCTCCGTCCTCTCCTCATCGTCCTCCTCCGACGCCCCTCCCACCATCGTCTTCTCCGCCGATTCCGAGACGGGCTCCTCCACATGGGACAAGCTCAAAGACGCCCTTTTGAGCTCCATCGCCTTCGTCGCCACCGTCACTCTCCTCACATTCCTTCTCGTCCTCCTCTTCTACTTCCGATGCACCAGCTTCCTCAAATACTACATGGCCTTCTCTTCCTTCATCGTCCTCGCCATTCTCGGCGGCGAGATCACCCTCTTCCTCATCGACAAGTTCTCGATCCCCGTCGACAGCGTGACCTTCTTCATTCTGCTCTTCAATTTCTCCGTCGTTGGCGTCATGGCCGTCTTCTTGTCGAGAATGGCCATCGTCATCACCCAATCTTATTTGGTTTTGATCGGAGTATTGGTTGCGTATTGGTTCACTATGCTTCCGGAGTGGACCACTTGGGCTCTGCTGATCGCCATGGCATTGTATGATCTCGCCGCCGTGCTGTTGCCCGGTGGTCCATTGAGGTTGCTCGTGGAGCTGGCCATGTCAAGGGATGAGGAAATTCCGGCGCTGGTGTATGAAGCCCGGCCCGTGGATCAGCACACTGCCTCAAACAGGAGAATTTGGAGGAGTTCTGGCGTGAGTTCTAATGGGGATTTGGTTCAAGAGTCATTGCCGGAGACGAGATTGGTTGTTGCAGAGGAAGCTGTGGTTTCGGAGGTGACTGCTCCATTGATAAGCTCTGCCAATGTGGATCATCACAGACAAGAAAATAGTGTGGATGGAATTGGATTGGGAGAGTCAGGGGCAATCAAACTTGGATTGGGAGACTTCATCTTCTACAGTGTGCTCGTCGGGAGGGCGGCATTGTATGACTTCATGACGGTATATGCTTGCTACCTTGCTATTATTGCTGGCCTTGGTATTACTTTGTTGCTCTTGGCTTTCTATCGAAGGGCATTGCCTGCTCTTCCTGTGTCAATCTTGCTTGGTGTATTGTTTTATGTCTTGACAAGGGTTCTGTTGGAAATGTTCGTAGTTCAGTGTTCGACCAATCTGTTGATGTTTTAGTATGTTGAAAATTGGAATTCTTCATTCAGTAGAGAAGCTGTTGGCTTTTTATTGTATTCTATTGGTGTCTGTTGTATGAATTGTTAAGCTCTCATTGAAATGCTTTTGATAGTTAATGAAGAAAATTTTCAACTGTTTGTCAATTGCTGTGATCAGATGACTCTTTACATTGCTTGTTGGATGCTCCTCTTTCAAAGTTTTGCTAGCAAATTGCTTCTTCTTGTTATGTTATGAATCATTTGAGGTTAAGCTGATTGCACCAAATATCTCTGTTGTGCTGATTTTTCATTAGCCTCTCTCCCATTTAGCCAATATTCGAAATGAGCACTTCAAGATTCTTATATCTAGTGGGGAATAAGAGGAGTGTATTGGTTTTCAATTGATATCCGATATACCATTTTGTTATTTCCATATCACTTGGAAAATGATATTTGTTGTGTTATCTTCCTTCTTTGGGTTCATTTATCTCAAATTTGATCTTTGTGGTCCTCAACCAAATACTTATATTCCAATGTTTTGCTGAGGTTGCACTTGCACTCAGGGCCAGTAACTTAAACTATAGTTTGCAACTTCACCACTATTTTTATGAGCTTTCAAGTAATTGATCCTTTAATTATTCCTTTAATCCAATAAGAGTAACTTCTCTTTCACGAGGGGCTGGTGCATTCCTTGTATCTCATCAGCAATCTGCTCATTTCTTAAGCTCTCTATTGCTCTTTGTTTCTTCTTTGCCCTCTGACAATGAGAATTGTTGTCTTTACAGCAAACCTAGTGTAACTGGTATACTTGTTTCAGTCCATATCCTTTTAGGGAACAGAACTTGTTTTGCTGTTTGATTACTCTGTATTAACTTCTCATTTGGAGAATCCTCAAATTCAAAATCACAAAATATTGTGACAACAATCACTTCACCACCTTGAGCCTAGTCATGATATCAACATATATAACTGAATACTTCAGTTATTAGAAAAACCAGGAGTTTCCGACTTCCAAACCATGCAGTTGTCAAAGTTCAAGACAATCAAATAGATTTCAAATTCAATAGTGATACAATAGATCATTTGAGATTTGATGTATGAAATCTAGTGTATTTCTTTCCCTTACTTAGCACATAGAATGAAAGAGGAACTCATAATCCCCTAGCTCACTCCTAATGCGGATGCGGTGATGAAGAGTTGAGTTCAATGGATGATTAAACACACAGCATCAGTCAAAGTTCATTCCAAATACTCCTATGACAACTTTGAAGATTGTGGTGAAAGATGCAGCAGCTGGAAGCAGCACTTCAAACTGTATCAGCTCACTCCAAACACCATCCTATCAAATCTCATAAACTTGTAGCATAAGTTCAGGTTCAATTCGATTATGTTTCTGAAATCAATTCACTCTATCCACAATGCATTTTCTGGACTGTGACAGAAACCAAGTAAGTTCTAAACATCATTAGATTTGATTGTTACTGAAAATATTAAAAATTATGCTTCATAGCACCATCTCATGTTATTCTGCATACCAGAAAGTAGAAGGGTCCCTTCAGAACAATCTATCATTTCATCACAGGCTTGAAAGGTATAACATTTCAGATTCGATTTGAAGCCCAAAGCCATCACTAACTTCAGCATTATTCTCAGTAAAGCTTGGATCATGCAAGTAAACTGATCAATGTCACGAAATTGAGATGATTATGTTTTATGATATTCAAATTCCATTCGATAAAACTTGTGACTGCTTCTCTGAAATATTTATTTGCTAATCTCTGTATCGAGATTGTGATATTAATATCATAACAATAAAAACTTTTAGATTCAAGATCCAAATTAGAGTTTTTACTGTAATTTTTTCATAAATTTGTTTGAAAAAGAGTTTTTTTTTTAATATGATTTACAATCACTGTTGGATCTGTTCTCTTCTCTACGACCCTTAATCCTAAAATTGTTAACATTGGTGCAAAGAGCCTTGACTCTTTTATTAAGGGAGACACCCAAGTAACCATATCCTAAAACCAGGTCCATTATCACTAAGAGAAGCCGAATATTAAACCTACTTCAACAACATCTTGCCAATTTATATGGGATAGGCGATGACCAAACAAAATAAAAACTCACAAGCTCTGTTATATTCTCAATTAAATCCATATACTGATTCCAAATAGACGGAGGAGTCACAAGTGAGCTAAAAGCAAGATTTTAGAGATCCCCATGACCCATGAAAATCAATATATTTACATATTTGACACGGGAAGACTGAATACTTATCCTACAAAACCTACAAAAGAGAAAATGTATGTGTGTGTTGGGAGGGACCTGCGCAACATGTTTTTTGTGTGAAACAAAGGAGGAAACAGTATCACACCTTGTCCTTAATCGTGTCCTTGCATGAAGCATTTGGGAGTACTACTTGAGCTTATATGGATTACACTCCACACCTCTAGCACACTTCACAAACTCTAGGGCCTTAAGTCTCTCACGAGTCTCACCAACCAGATCCACAAAACCTTGAAAGAGGGATGAGCCTTGAGAGCATACAATAATGCCAATCATTGAAATATTTGGTTATAGAAAAATAAACGATGTTTTCTTTTAAAAAAATATATGTTTTTTACAAATCATTCATGACAATAATCTTCTCTTACTATCATGATATGTTGTAGTTAACCAGATAAAAAAGCTGACACTAGAAGAGGCACATAGGATAATTAAAGGACTTTTCAGTTCACAGTTCACGCTGACAAAGACTTCTAGGGAGGAGACCCTGGAAAACACATAAGAGCAATCAAGTTGCATCGGCACAACTCAATAACTAGGTATCTAGAGTATATTTATCATAAATAAATGTCATTTATTAAAAAAAAAGAAAAAAAAAAGAGAGAAGAGAAGCATGTTTTCCCCGCTTTAATCTTGACCGTTGGTGTGAAGTTTGCATAGTTTCATAATTTCATTCCCAAAATGTACCGGTCCGGCTATACTATATCCCCGTTATGCTCCTCTATGCAAATAGAATCACGTAAATGCCCCTACGAGTACCAAACATTGTTCCCCTCTGGCTCCCGTCCAGATTTTTCATTCCCTAAATACCCCTCTCCCCGATCTGCCCCTCTCGTCAACAACCTTTTCTCGGTCTCTCCGATCAAACCCCGGCGTCCGGAGTTCGATCCGCTGCCGAATTCGATGGATCCGATGGAAATTTCTTATTTTCTACATTTCGATCTCGATCTAGCTATCTATTAATCTCGAGTTTGCTTCATTTTTCGCTAGTTTCTGGGAATTTTTCTCCAATCTTTGAAATTTTTTTTTTTCAGATCGCTGATCTGCTTACTGATTATAATTTGATGTTTTGACCCGAGAATTCTGTTTTCTAGTTGTGATTTTCGGTCATGCAATTCCTCTGAATTTCCCCCATTTTTTCTTTGATTTCTTTTGGTGGACCTAAACTCGTTTTCTCTCCCATTCATTCATTTCCTTGCAAATTTCGTTGCGAAAAGGTCGCAAATATGAAGCCGATTATGATCATTGGCTCCGATCTTAGTGTTTCAATCCTGGAATTTAGGTGACAACTAGGGTTTATGATTTGGGGGTGACGGTGAGGATGACGGGTGGTAAGGCGAAGCTTCTGTGCAGCTTCGGAGGGGACTTTGTAAGCCAGCAAGGGAAGGCCTTGTATGTCGGCGGGAAGACACGTCTGGTCTCCATTGATCGGACGGCGAGCTTCCGGTCACTGCTAGAGAAGATGTCAGAACTCTGCGACGCAGACCCGAGCGATGTCGATGTGAGGTTTCAGCTCACTGATGGCAGCCTGGACTCACGGCTGGTGTCCATTGAATCCGATGACGATGTGCGCAACATGATGGATGAGTTTGATGGCAATCGCAAAATACCAATCTTTTTGTTCATTGACAAGACCGAAAACAGTGATGATGATGATGACGACGATGATTCAGAGGCCGCTGCAGGGGTCAATGCTGTTGATGATGCAATGCCTGTGCACGACATCCGTCCTGAGGAAACAATTAGGTGATTGTTTTCTGTTCATGAACTTTCTCTTGTTGAAGATATGATGAATTGTTGTTGTTATGCAAAATTTCGGCTGTTATAGTTAGAAATCAAGATGGAAACCATAATTTTGATAGCTTGAGAAGCATTTGGAAATAATTTAGTCTTAAGTTTATTCTTTTTGGAACTCTTTTTCTGCTGAATTCTGTTGAATTGATGACTTATTGTGAGAAAAATGCAGAGAGATGGCAATGGCGAGAGGGGAAGGACTTGGATGCCAGAATGGCTTGAGCACATCTGGGACATATCCCAAGAGAGATTATGTGAGGCATCCATCGATGGGTCCGAGTATGTCAGGGGAATTGTTTCGAAGAGACTCTCAGTCTTTGGTGGTTGGGCAAGAGTATGAGGATGTTCAGACCTTTCGCAATGCACTGACAAGTGCTGCCATAGCGGCAAATTTTGAGCTTCACATGATACGATCAGACCAGCGTCGTGTCACTGCCAGGTGTTGTTCAAATCTAGTTATTTTTTTCACTACTACCATTTATTATGTAGAATTTGCATGTTGAGTTTTAATTGAGAAGTTAAATACTGTCTAAATCTGTTCTTATTTGAGCATTGTGATATTAGACAGCCAAAATTGAGTTTTGTGTGCAAATCTTTAGATCATGCATACGGTAAGCTGGTCTCTGTCTGGTCATTGTTTTTGGTCTTTTCTTGACATCCATTTTGGTTAATATGATTTAGTTTAATACCATCATTGATTTTTTTCTGTGCTGTCAGCTTCCGACGATTAGGTTCAAATTATGAATTGTCATTTCGTCATACCCCCTATTTCTTCTAATGAGTAATGCCCTTTTTCTTCGCTATGCTTTGAAAATGCTGATATTGTGATTCATCGAGTTTTATGTGAAAAAGTGTTCATGTAGCATGAAGACATTAAAGGCTCCTTGACTTGGTTTGGATGGCCCTTTCTATCTTCACATTATAAGAACTATGGTTGTAAACCCATTTTCGAATTACATTTTTGTCAATAGATCATTTGTGCCAATAGATCCTTTTTTTGGTGTCTGATTTCTACTTTGATGGGTGCAAATTTTACTTATTCCTAGGATTCGATGAATATAAAATTTGTACTACTATTTTCAGGTGTGCTGCTGTAGGCTGTACATGGCGCGTACATGCATCAAAGCTCCCACATGTGAGCACATTTAGGATAAGGACTTTAATACCAGAACACACTTGTGAGCGTTCAGATGATGCTGGTCACCGTCAGGCTACAGCGAAGTGGATTGCCAATTGTATTCGGGACAGGCTTAGGCACAACCGAAACTACAAACCAAGAGAAATTTTAAATGACATTCATCGGGAGTATGGGGTGCTCATCACATACAAGCGAGCTTTTCTTGGACGGGAGAAGGCATTAGAAGAACTCGGTGCTGAACCTGGGGGCCATATGATCAATGAAGAGAATAATTACGACCCTGCAGTAGACAGCAACCAATTAGAAGTTCACCGCTGGGGTGAGATCCATGATCCACCAAGAAAAAAAAGGCCTTATGGTGAGCCCCGTGAGCCAAAAGAAGTGCGACCCTTGCATTGCACTCGGTGTAACCAAATCGGTCATAACAGGAGAACCTGTACCGTGTCGAGGCCAGTGTAAGATTCAACCTAGGCTCGCCTTTCCTCATCCTCATCACGTTACTACTTTTAGTCATCAACGCAAAATCTGACTCTAAATTAGTGGTGATCTTGTGAAGAACCTCATTCTGTCACTCTCATGCTGATCATCACTTGGATCATCGCTCATCATCTTATTTTGATTTTTCTCCATTGTTGAATTTTCTTGATGGTTGTATATCATAAAACAAGTCCATTGTACCAAAAAAGGTTTGTTCATGTAATCAACTGCAACTTCTGTACCTATTATCAGGAAGGTTAATAGAAAATTCTTCAAGTTTCTGATTGACTTAATCTCTTGTATTTGTTGAATGTAGACAGATAAATTTTCCACAAAGTAATCCATTTCCTAATTGTTGATTGTTGGCCTCAAGCTTCACATGATGCCTTGCTTTATAGAATGAACAACTTTATCTTGACCAAAGTGGCACATTAATTATATACAAAACATTAAAAGTGTCATCCTCTTAAAGATCCAATTAGTTAGGTAAGTGTTTCACTAGAGCTTTTTATTATAAACTTATTCCATCTTAGTTATTTATTACTATTTAGAGTAGTAGCATGGTTGTTTTGATGAGATTCTATTCATAGGACTCCAATGGGAATGTGCCACACTATGGATAGATAAGAAAGAGCTACATATAATATTAGTGGTTCACATAGAACCACACATCAAATTAGTCTTGCAATGTTCCATGATTGAGTTAGGGTTTGCTGATTTATTATTATTCAAATCAAATGTAATCTCATTTTTATTATTAAAGTTTAACTTAATTAAAAAATAATGGAGGTATTAATGAAACGATTTGAGCCCTCTGTTGGTCGAATCCAACGACCAGACCAGCTACTGGCAACGGTCCAGATGTAAAGATCCAGTCAAACAGCTTCTCGAAGCCCACGTGGAATATTCTCCGCACGACCATGGGTCCCACTTCTCATTTTCTCTAGTCTCTCTTCAAACAGCAAACACGCATCCTAATGCATCATCCCCGTTCAGATTGCCTCGAGATTTGAGCTTCACCATTTGACTGTTTGGTGAGAAACAGCTGATCCGTGGAGTCACATTTAAGTCTTTCGCGGGCCCGCCACGAGCGCAGCACTAAATGATCAGCGTTTCATTTCATCGGAGAAGAAGAACAGAAAAAGATGAAAGCTTTTTATTTATTTTTCTCGAATCACCCCCTGCTACTCACCCAAATTATTTTTTAGTCCTCGATTCTCTGAGAATTAGGGTTAGGGTTTGGTTTCCGTCTCTGAAGCTCCTCGAATTTGAACTAAGGTTTGAGTTCCGACGATGCCCCGCCACCGGGGAACGCTCTCTAAAACCCTAGCGTCATCCCTCACTCTCTTGCTGTCGCTGGTGGTCTTTGTGTTGGTGTCCTTCACCGTGGCTGAGGACGCCGAGAGGTCGGCTTTGATTCAGTTCAAATCCTTGGTTTCTAGTGATCCCGGCGGATTGCTCTCTCTCTGGTCGGGCCCGGAGCACTGCAAATGGCCTGGCGTCTCCTGCGACTCGGGGTCTAGGGTTTTTGCTTTGAATATTTCGGCAAAGGCGAGGTCTTGCCCCAGTTCGGCATCTTTTCGCCGGAGCTGCTCGGATCCACGGCGGAGGCTAGCCGGGAAGCTCAGCCCTGAGGTGGGGAAGCTTTCGGGGCTAAAGGTTCTTGTTTTGTCTTCTCATGGCTTTGAAGGCGAGATTCCAGTTGAGATTTGGGGCTTGGAAAACCTGGAGGTGATTGATCTCCAAGGCAACATGTTCTCTGGATCCCTTCCTTTGAGATTCCCTCCCCGTCTTCGAGTTCTGAAGCTCGGATCGAATCGCATCGAAGGTGAGATCCCACTTTCTCTCTCAAGTTGCTTCCATTTGGAAACCCTTGACCTCTCCGGCAATAATCTCAATGGCTTGATTCTGCAAAACTTCAGCAATTTCCCCAGACTGAGGGAGTTGTATCTCTCTTTCAATCGTTTTAGTGATAAAATCCCCGTTGATATTGGAACTGGTTGCCAGAGTCTTGAGCAGCTGGACCTCTCTGGGAATCTACTCCTCGGTGGCATTCCCGATAGTTTGTGGAACTGCACCAATCTAAAATCTTTGCTCTTGTTCTCCAATCTCTTGGTTGGTGTCATCCCCCCGGAAATTGGTAACTTAAGAAAGCTTCAAGCTTTGGATGTTTCAAGGAACAGCTTGAGCAGTCCTGTGCCTCCCGAGCTCGGTAACTGCAAGGAGTTATCAGTTCTTATTCTCTCAAATCTCTTTGATACAATGCCAGGCCGAAAGGACTCCGGTATTTTTGACGAATTCAATGCTTTTCAAGGAGGGATCCCTGAGAGTGTTACCAGCTTACCGAGGCTTAGGATACTTTGGGCCCCAAGGGCGATGCTTGGAGGGGTGATTCCAAGCAATTGGGGTGCTTGTAAGAGCTTGGAAATGGTCCAATTGGGCGAAAATTTTTTCTCCCGTGGGATTCCATCTGTGTTTGGACAGTGCAAGAATCTGAGGTTTCTGAATCTGAGCTCAAACAATTTGACGGGCTGGCTTGATGAAGAAGTTCCTGTGCCATGCATGGATGTGTTCGATATCAGTGGCAATCAGTTAAATGGCTCCATTCCGAAGTTTGCTAACAAGCAGTGTTCCTCGCCTTGTCTTCCTGCTGATGAATTGACATCTTCATACTTATCATTCTTTGAGTACAGGACTCGTCAGCAAATCTCCTTGCCGACATTTGCATCTGCGGATGGTTCCACAGTTTATCATAATTTTGGCAGGAATAATTTCACGGGTACTCTTACATCTTTACCAGTTGCAACAGATAGATTTGGAGGCCAGCTGGTGGTCTATGCATTTCTTGCAGATGGGAATCACATGTATGGGTCGATTTCTGATGCTTTGTTTGAGAAATGCAAGGACTTGAATGGTTTGATTTTGAATTTCAGCAACAACATGATTTCTGGTGTAATTCCAGAAGAAATTGGCTCCATGTGTAGTTCTCTTGTGGTTTTGGAAGCCGCTGGTAATCGTATTGGGGGAACAATCCCCCAGAGTTTTGGTTTATTGGACAGGCTTGTTGATCTTGATTTGAGCAGGAATCAACTCCAGGGTCAAATTCCTGCTGGTTTGGGTCAGTTGAAGTGTTTGGAGCATCTCTCATTAGCTGAAAACAAACTTAGTGGTCAGATTCCTTCCGTCTTTGATGAGCTGCATTCACTTAAGGAGCTGGATCTTTCTTCAAACTCTGTTATTGGTGAGATCCCGAGTGGCCTTTCAAACTTGAACAATCTCAGTGTGTTACTGCTAGACAGCAACAAGCTCTCTGGAAAGATACCTTCGGGTTTGGCCAATGTCACATTACTTGGGAAGTTCAATGTCTCCTACAATAATCTCTCTGGGCCTCTACCTTTTAATTCCAGCATGATGAGTTGTAATAGCGTCATCGGAAACCCATTGCTACAACACCAGAATTGCAGTGGGGTCCCTCTCTCCGTACCTCCATTAGATTTGCAAGGGCATGCCGATGCTTACCAGTCAAATTCTTACTCTTCCCCGGCGAGTTCCCCTAGTAAAAGCAACAATAAGGGCTTCAGTTCAATTGAGATTGCCTCTATAACTTCAGCATCGGCCATTGTATCAGTCCTTATAGCTTTAATTGTCCTTTATGTATACACGAAGAAGTGTGCTCCAAGATCGTCAGCTCAGTCTTCTGGAAGAAAAGTAACGATTTTTGCAGATATTGGGGTGCCAGTGACTTATGAAGCTGTTGTGCGAGCCACTGGAAATTTCAATGCTAGCAATTGCATTGGAAGTGGAGGTTTTGGGGCCACGTACAAGGCTGAGATTGCACCAGGAGTATTGGTGGCTATAAAGAGACTTGCAGTAGGAAGAATCCAAGGAGTACAGCAGTTTCATGCAGAGATAAAGACTCTGGGGAGATGGCGTCATCCCAATCTTGTAACTTTAATAGGATATCATGTTGGTGAGGCGGAGATGTTTCTCATTTATAATTACTTGCCAGGAGGTAACTTGGAAAGGTTCATTCACGAGCGGTCCAAGAGAGCTGTTGATTGGAGGATGCTTCACAAGATTGCTATAGACATTGCACGTGCACTTGCTTATCTCCATGACCACTGTGTGCCCCGTATTCTTCATCGGGATGTTAAGCCTAGCAATATTTTGTTAGACAATGATTTCAATGCATATCTCTCGGACTTCGGACTAGCAAGGCTTCTGGGGAACTCTGAAACCCATGCAACTACCGGTGTTGCTGGAACTTTTGGTTATGTGGCTCCAGAATATGCAATGACTTGTCGAGTTTCAGACAAGGCTGATGTATACAGCTATGGTGTTGTCTTGTTAGAGTTGATTTCAGACAAGAAAGCATTGGATCCCTCCTTCTCACCATACGGGAATGGTTTTAATATTGTTGCTTGGGCATCCATGCTGCTCCGACAAGGTCGAGCTCATGAGTTCTTCACTGAGGGACTATGGGATGTGGGGCCCCATGATGATCTGGTGGAAGTATTACACTTGGGTGTCATGTGTACTGTTGAATCACTTACTATTAGGCCAACAATGAAACAGGTTGTTCAACGGCTAAAGCAACTTCAACCTCCGATTTGCAAGCGCTAATAATACAGGCATGGCTGACAGAGCTAACATATTGGAAGGTGAGGAAATTGAACTTTTAGTTTGTCTGCCATGGTTTCCTTTTTAAGTCATATCAGAATCATGCTTATGAGTTATGATGATTTGCATCAATATTAGGGAATGTTGATTCATTACCATGTTTCATTTTGATTCGCTATCAACCAAATTAGTTTCAGAACTTCGTCCTTCTAATTCTATGCATTCCATAAAATTTAGTTTCCATATATTTTTCTGTATTGATCTCTCCATCCTTTTCATCTGCTGATGTTTTGAGTTCCTTCGATATTCCTGAATAGGCCAATTGATTGTTTGTTTCCTTCAAGATTGTTTTACCATGATTATAAATCATGCAGAAGAAGTGCTTTTCTCACCAGATTGCCCATCAATTATTTCATAAGCCAAGCATGGATTTTTATATATTTTGAAGATTGAACCTTTCTGATTTTCAGCCACTCTATCCTCGGAAGTAACAATCAACTTTATATCTTGATTCAAACCATATTCAAAGTTTCAGGTTCATGTTTAATTTTGGTTGCTACAACATAAAGTTTCTGTTGTTTAGTGATCTCAATCTGTCAGCAGGTGAACAAAGCTACAAGATCTCTGAACAAGGACATCTTACGCAAATGGACCAGTGGGTAGGCAATATCCTTGCCAATTAATTGATTGGAGTTTCAGCCTCCTATATACACATTGGTCTGGGAGCTTGAGGTTCGAACCATCAAAATGTGACTTGAGACGAACTTTAGACCTGCTGGAAGAAAAGGTCTCCTCAGCCTTATTCTGAAACTCGGCATGAATATTTGAAGGTAAGAAGTCAAGCAGCTTGTCAAACCTCAGTTTACCAACTTGATTCAACAGATGATCATTCTCTCCAATTTTTCTGCCATTCAACAGAAATCAAGCAGCCTTATTCTGCAAAATTGTGAGACTTCACATCTGCAACTAATTCCAACTTTTCTGCTACAAAAAATGCTGCAAGCCATACAGGCTGAAACTGGTTGCAGTAGATGATTGTGAGGTGATTGAAAGGCTTTCCATTTATTATCAGCTACATTTTTTTTTTTTTTGGGTGTGTGTTGTATTTCTCACAATTGAGATTCTCCTAACACTAGTAAATGAGCTTTTGTATGTTTTGCAAGATTAGTTTGCCATCTTTTGTATGTTGTAAATGAGCCCTTGTATGTTCGATAAGAAAAGTTTGTCATCTTTTTGGTTCTTGTATTTCTTATAAATTATAATATGTTGAAAGTGTAATGCCTGATGAAATGGTTGTTGGCTATCTTCCATTCTTGTTCTGGTGGGCTTGTTTTTTCTTCTTTTTAATTGGATTTGTGAAATTGATGGAAAACATGCTTGATGTTCCTCAATTTGTACCTCAATTTGTAGATTATATGACCTTTACTAAATTGACACTTCATCTTCTCCCCGGAAGAAGAGTTAAAGTGCACAATTATGTATGAAAAGCCTCAATTGGTTTGTACTCTTGAACTTGAATTTTCTCCCCAGCAGTGCAATAAGCTTGTAAATATATTTCCATGTTTAGAACTTGCACAACGCATCCCTGTGAAATGTTTCCACTTGCATTCATAAATAGCCAGAAAAGAAGAGCAGAGAAGCAAAATTCAATGGAGATTAACTAACTATGAGAACATTTGCCCCTGGTTATGGTCCTGATTGAATCTCCCTGGATTTAAACAATTCTAGAAGAAGACTGATGGTGAGGGGGTGACAACAATCTGTCTGAGAGGGTTAGTCACATCACCACCTCCAGCATGTCGGACGAACTCTGCTGGGGTGAGGAAGCTACCATGGCATACACACACAATCCTCACCTCCTCCCCCTTCCTGTACTTGTAGAGGAACCCTTCAATCCTCCTCCCATTCGGACCATCTCCTTTTGTTGTCACACATGGCATCTCCTCCATCATGCTCCTCTCGATGTCTCTTGCTGCTCTTCCGTTCATCATCGATGCACTCATCTTCCTTGACAGATCTCCAGAGTTGTGCTTTTTCAGCATTGGTAGCGGAGGAGTGCCTGAAACCTTATGGTTGACACTCTCCGGTGGTGAACATCCAGTTGAGGGGCTCCTGTCTCCTGATGATCCATTCATCCTCCCGATCTCAAACCCTGAAGAGAAATATAACTGAAATTATAAACCTATTGCAAATGGAAAAAATGGAAAAGGAACAGAGTATTCAAAAACAATATTATGCATTTCTGATCATGAACTATATGCATTTCTGATCATGAACTATATGCTGTTCAAGTACAAAGTTTTGACAAGCTTTATGTTTCTAAATGCTCAATCAATTAAAAGTTTTTCAAGGCAGCAGTAAGCAAAACCTGCAGAAATGACAAGTTTGCAATATTTCGATAGATGACAAAATGTGTCTAGAATGCTTGCATATGCCATTTTGTTATATATGGATAATGTTATGGCCATAAATTGACTGTGTGACCTTGATGATGACTATGTTCGTCAGTTTTGTTTAGTATCATTTAAATTATCTGGAGCATATTTCCCTAACCATCTACAAACAAATCAGAATATCAAACATGGTTTTACATGAGGTATAAAGACTTGTACTGCCAGAGAAGTATCAAATATAAATTATGCCGGAGGCTAAAATACAAGAAAACATTTTCACTAGCGATTAAAAAAGGATAGAAACAGAGGGAAAGTAAGAAAAACAGAGAGAAAGCAAGAGAACACTGTAAGATACAAGGATAGTCGAGTTATTACCCACAAAGAATAGAACTAGTTCTGTAACAATCAAAAAGCACATAAACAAACCAAGTGCTTATCCAAGGAGATGAAGAACCAATATTCAGGAACTTGGGACATAACAATTTAATCCAAACAGGTAGGTACACCAAGAAAATCCATCACCTACCTTACAAACATCTGATTACAAACAAGAAAGCTTTAACAATCTATAATGCCACTGAAAAGTTTATAAGACAACGACATCAAGAAAAAAAAACCGCTCGAATTTAGAAGTGATCACATATGAGCAACAATACTTTTGCCTTGATCCTAATTCTACAACAAGAACCAAAAAAAAAAAAAAAGGAAAAAATGGCAAAAGAGACTTGAATATAACACAGAGCCAACAAAAGAAGCAACCCTGCATTTAATCCTACCAAACTAAAGCAATATTTTTTAAGTCAGGAACTCTTGAGCATAGGAAAAGTGGCAAGTAACAAATCACATCAACAATGACCCCCTAATTCAGTAAATCAATCACCATAACAACCATCCAACCATCAACCAAATCACATCTACATTGCTGAATTTTTGGCTTGTACTTGAAGTTTATGCAATACAAATGGTATCCCTGGTGTAGGTAGGCATCAATGAAACACTGCTTGTTACTGTGTGAGTGTGTGATCTATAGTAACATTAAGCACCAATTCCAACTAAACAGTGACCCCACAATCAACAAATAATAATAATCATCCGCACTAACACATCAAACAAGCAACAGTAGAATGCCAAACATAATCTCATGGAAAGGGAGAGAAGCAGGGAGGGATGTGGCTATACCTAGCACTGGTGGTGTTGGGCTTCCGGAGTCCGACAAGCCGGAGGAGCCGCTACCCTGCGATCCAATAGAGCCCTGCGATACCGGCCTGTGGTTCTGAGCTGCTCCCATACCTCCCATCGCCCAGCCAGTAATCCCACTCTTCATCCCTATGAACCCATTGCTATGAACTCCATTGAAGCCATTGACCTTCGTTTGGTTCCCATTCAAGTCATCAACCAAGCCCTCATTCCTCGCGTTCCGCTTCTCTGTTCTCTTCCTCTTGGCCTCCAGTCTCTTCAAGCTCTGCAGCTCCTTCCTCTTCCTCAGTTCCTCGTCGGCCTCCGCAGGCAATGAGGACGCCCTCATGAGAGGAAGGGCACCACCAGTAGCGCCAAACTCAAGATCACGGTTTCTGGGAAACATCGAAGGCACAGCTACCGACGATGACCTAACGAGCTTCTTTTCCCTAGGCTCCACGCCAAAGCATCCTCCGAGAGACAGCCCAAGGTTGAGCTCTGTCTCTGTGGCATCCCGTCGAACACCTTCCGGGCGCTCATTAGAGCACCCATGAACACCAAACCGCTTCAAAAAATCTCTCTGGCATCCATTAGCTCGAAGCAAGAGCTCTTCCACTCTCTCATTCCCGGCGCCTGAATCCATCTTACACCCACGAATCCAAGCAAAAAAATCGAACCTTTATGAGCTAGAAAACCAATTTTAACATCCACCAAGCATCAGAGACAAAACAAGATGGCGATTCCCGTTTGGAATTCAAGAACTCCATGAGAGATTTGAAGAAAATCATCGGAGAAACCCATTGAGGAAAAGAAGGAAACTTGGTTCAAAAAATCGATTAGGAACAAGATTTCTAAGGACAATAAGCAATCATAAACACAAAACATAAGAAAAAATTGGAGAAAATTCGAGGGAGAGAAGGAGAAGCCATCAGAGATGGGAACCAGAGAGAGGACGGCGAGATGAAAAACAAAAGAAGACGGTCGGTGCTTCGAAATTTCTTAAAATATCATTTATGAGCTATCGAAAAGACGAAAACACCCTCTAATTGTTAGCGGAGATATACACGTGTCTAAGAGAGAGGCTATCTGAGTACACGTGGCGGAGTACGGAGGGATCCGGTAGGCGGGAAACAAGGGTCCTCAGCCCGGCTCACGAGCGGCTGGCGTGGCTTCGCTTATCTAAAAGACACGTGTCGAAAGGAAGAACTACATGACACGTGTCGGTCTGCACCTAGGTCGGGAATCGTAGACCCGCGTGGGCCGGTGGGGGCCCTGTTAGCTGTTCTCCAGAGACGAGAGCCGGTCATGAAGAACGACACGTGGCGAGGAAACAATTTAATCCCAAAATTTTTTTATTTTAAAGAAGAAAAACACCTTACCTTACTTATTTTAAGTACGCAAAAAAAGAATATTTATTAATAATTCACTTATTTAAAAATTAAAATTAATCAGGTGTTAGACGACGGCCGGGGTTCAAAAAAAAAAGATCGGCGAGGAAATGATGGATGGGCGGGGAAGACGCGATCAAAGGACGGGACACGTATGTCTGACACGAGTGGGGCCCACGAGGTCTCCAACTTGCGCTACGCTTTCCTTTCCTTTCCTTTCTCCAGGACGTTACGGCTCCGCATCTCCCGCCACGTTGACACACCTTTCTCCTTAAGACACGTGTCCCGCTGTCTAACCAACTTGCGTGAAGGATCATAAATCAGAACAGCGTCTAACAAAGGAAGAGTGGGCCGAGCACGACACACCCAATGAGAAACGGACACGTAATCGGACAGCAATAGTTTGGATGGCCCGCGGTGACGTCTAAGGGCGAGCATCCAGAAGGAAAGGGACGAAGGGATCTTCGACGGATTTGGCTGCCGGACCCGTTAGCTAGAGATGACATGGACATCAAGGACCGCGACATTGCTACTTGCGCCACGTGTCGTGATTCCAGCTATCCCCCAGCCCACTTGCCCAAGTTGAACCCGGGTCAGGGAGGCAAGTGGCAGTCTAGGAAGGGGAATATACGGCCTTAGGGACACGTGTCCGTCTCCTGGCTCTTCAGTTAGGGAGGGGACAAAAGTTCATTAGATATTTTAAAAAAGAATTAAATCATGTATCAACCAATTGATTAATACTAACATTAACTCGCTTTTGGATTGATTGATCCTAATCAAGTTGCAGGTCTAAAGAATCATTCCTCCACTTTGCGTGGAAGTCTCCATCACTTTTTTTTAAAAAAAAAAAAAAATAGAATAGAAATGGAAATAAAGAGATAGCTTTACAGCAAGAGACAAGCTAAGGTAATGGAATTAGAAGGTTGGGTATGTATGTATAATTATAGATAAATAAGCAAGTTGGATGTGAGGAGGTCATGTCATGAGAGGAACGTGGGTCTCTATTTCATTGATGTTTCAATTCAAGAGGCATGCACGCGCACGGCACATGAATTGTTTGACGTGGGGGAAGGAACAGATGAGATGGGAGCAAATGACTACTAAAGTCCATGTGAACAACCTAATTATCAAAACCGAACTGGACGTTAAACCATTCAAAATCCTGATCATCGGTTCATCGGTTCAACACTTCAACCATCAGTTCAATTGGATCAAATTAATAAAAATATTAATAATAAATTTCAATATTATAAATAAATAATAAAATACTATTTTAAATAATTTAATATTAAAAAAAAACTAAAATACCAGCCCAATTGAATGACAGTTCAACCTAATTCATCCGGTTCATTGCAGTTCAATCCGGATCAATTACAAAACCGGACCGGTTCAATAACTATGCATGTGAAGGAGATGGTGCTCCTCCTCAATGTCTAAATCAAGTGAATGGACAAACGGTTCAACCAACTCATGAATGTGGAGAATAATGAGAACGAATGAATGTCGAGCAACAAGTAACAGGAAACACTGAATATAAAGATTGAGCCTGTAGGGTTAGAAAGGACAAATAAACAAAAGCCTAAAGATTAAGCATAGAATTAGGCTTTCCAAGTATTTTTGAAGAACATCTAAAGGTGATTGTGGGAGTGAATGAAAATTTAAACTCTAAGCTTGTTGTGTTTGATTTGGTTTCAAGTTTGAAGCAAAAAAGGACTGGAACCAGTATCAAATCAAAGCTTAAATAAAAGAGAAACTGAACCATGACCAACTCTACCTACCGGATAAGAAAAACTAGATCCTTTAACTAAGGTGCCAGAAAAATCAACTAGGCAGGTCAAGTTATTTAACTAAAATAGGTGCCAGAAAAATCAATGATACATAGATAGCATACTACACAAACGCGTATCTGCAAAAACTCATTAAGGTAGAAAAAGGCTTGGCTTGATTTTCTGAAGAGAGATTTCAGCAAGCTGTCATTGTACTTTTACAACTACTGAGATTACAGAAAACAATATTGATGGCATGGAGAACACCATAACAAGCATAGACTTCAAGCATATCATACTAAAGTTCTAATGCTGCCAACTACTCACCATACAGCACAAATGATGGAATAGTTTGCAGGTAAAACACATTTCAAACAGTTTTAGTGTGAAATGCGCAGTTGAAGTACTTGTACTAGGTAATATGTTTTAATAGCTCTAATGAAGGGTCCACCAAAGGTATTAAAGAAACAACACACTTTTGCACACACAAACACTCCAAAATATAAATCATAGTGTAATGCAAGTGAAAATGAAAGGAAAGATCCAATCAGAAAATTTATAATAATAGCTAAAAACTTAACATGCATATGAGAAGCCAAGATTACAAACTTTCCTACATTCAAAGTTGTACAGCTGAAGTTTTTTATTAGGCATGAAAAAAGTCCAATTAAAGAGATTAACATGCTCCTTCTACTAATCAATGTCATAAAGAGTGGAGAAAATGAAATTAAAGAAGAACCAGCTGCTTCACCAAAGGACCAAGAACGAACAAAACAAGAGCAATCGCGTAAGGCATCTATTTCAAAGATATAGAAGGTTACAATTAGAGAAACCAAAATTAAAAAGTATAAGATCAAAATTCTAATTGAAAAATTAAAAAATCTGACTCACTTCATATTTAGACATGTTAAGCAGACAAAATGTTTCTAAGAATTAACTAGCCTCAGGCTCTATGTGAGCAACCATGTACGATACATCTAAGGTATTGTAACATACAGAAGTTTGAAAAAATGCTGATGCCTTTTTAAGTGTCTTCTTTACATTGTTTTCACAACAATAAAACCATGTAATCACTTGGATATTTTTTATGGCATTTTCTGAAAAATCTTCAGCATAATCAGCAAATATTCACCACATATCAGTGTTATGAAAAATAAAAAATAAATAGAACCACCATGTAAACCTCATCTGTTTTCCTCATTCAGACATGAATTGACAGCATGCTATGTACCCCAACTTCTAAAACCATTATTTTGCTTGACATCCTAATGCTTCAGAACAAGAGCCAGTTCAACCACTGCATGGTCTACTGCATTAGGAAGCTCATCCCACACAAATCTACGCACAAACAAGCAAAACACACACAAACCCTCCCACGCAAAATATAACTTTCCTCAAAAAGAAAGCTGGAATGAAAATTCAAAAAAAAAAGAAAAAAAAAAAGTAACAATATCCAAGTAGCACACAAATTTCAAACAAAAGCTGGACTGAAATGTCAAAAAAAAAGTAACAAAAGCATGCAAATTTAATGTTGTTCCACAAGTTACTGCCAAATCACCATGTGATGGTAAGTTGAAAATCTCATATCTCTACTCAAATGGCCATAAGATCGCCAAAGTTGCGCATAATAAGTACTGATCCTCCAAAAAATGCAATAGCTCTCAGCAATTTCTGTAAAGATTTCAGAACCAACGTTTAATTTAAACAGATAGATTGCACAGAATATACATAAATCAAATAGTTGAGAATAATAATCTAAATGCAGTACATAACATTCCTAAATAGCACAAACCCCAATTCACAAATAAGCAAATGATGCAATAAATTTCAATGAAGTTATTGTCATACTGGTAACCAGGTATGCCCACTTATCCAATGGGCACAACTAGAACTGTCAGGAGTCATTACTGAACTACATGGAACCATGATAGGGAAAGAAATAGAGCCGAAAACTCACCAGAAAATTAAGTACAAAATTAGCGCAAATGTGTATAAGATGCACACCACTTAGCTCCAAGATATTTTAAAAAATCTGAGGCTTTAAAATTGAACAAAGAACAAACCACACATCTCAAGCATCTCGTTGAAACTGAAAAGACAAAACCAATTGAGGAAAAAAGCACACCAAGAATTTAGAGTGTCTAACTAGTAATAAACAACAAAACCATGGGATAATTTGAAAATACAATGTTGCTCTTCAATCCTACCAATTGCATTTAAAGTTTCTTATTTCCTCAAATTGAACAATCAAAGAACTAATGAACACACAATTTCCTAAATCACTGTTATACTAAACAACTAACCTCATGCATTTTTTTCCCAACAAACTGTAATTTGATTTTTAAAAAGTAGCAACCCCAAGTGCATTGCTATCTGACTTTATCTATTTCCTTCAACTTACTTATAATTTTTCTCAAATAAAACTATCGATATCCATCCATGAGCAAATCTTTAGTTCTAACATATAAAATTTCAAGCGACCTGGTAATCTGGTTATAAGAGAGCAAACCAATCCGATGAAAACCCCAGTTAAACTCATCAATCCAAACAAAAAAAAAAAGAGAGAGAAATAAAACAAAACCACCTATAGATCGAGGCCTAAAACCCTAGCAAAATGAAATGAAGAAAAACATGAAGAAATGAAGGAAAGAAAATCCACCGCATTTACGGCCCAATTCTTTTCATCGTTGATCTGAGAGTTGATGAACTCCTTGAGCTTCTCTATCGATGACCCCGCTGGCTTTGCCATCTCCTCTCAGGTTAGGGTTTTGGGTTTTTTCTTGGTTTTCGATTTTCTCGCAAATAAGAAAGTATCCCGCTTTTTGCACACATATATGTATATAAGACTCCTGAGAAGAAGGGACATAGAGTTAACATTAACATCGAAAATGCCATTCCTTCTAAAGTGCCATTTGGGCTTGGGCTACAATGATGGGCCTCTTACTAAGATCTTCCTAAATTATTCAGGAAATTAGAAATTCAAAAAAAAAAGTTTTCTTGTATTTGGAAAAGCAACTGACAAGGTGAATTTCATGATAAAAAAATTTTATAAAAAAAAAATAGATAAAATGAAAATGAAAATAGTGGATTAGAAATTAGGTGATAGTTTTTTTCAGTATAATTAAACTTTAAAAAAAAAATAATGTGTTGATGCAGAAATCTACTCCTCGGGGGATCAAAGCAGATTTTGATCAAATGAGGGAGTTTGGTGAATGTTGGAGAGCTTTAATTGATTTTGAAAAAAAAAAAAACAATTGTGATCAATTTGCATGATTAATGCTTCCTACAAAGATCAAATTATGGGGATCAAACTTTGCACTGAAAAAGGAAATGAGGAGAAAGAAGATCCAAGACGCTCAAGTCATGGACTTGAAAAGAAGAAGAGGAGAGAGAGTAGGAGTGAGATTAGAGAGCATTGCGACAGAGAGATGTTTAAACTTAACGCTCAATATTCAAAGGAATCCAAATTAATTAGTTGTTTTCTTCGAGGACTAGTCTGAAGACAGTTATCTGCTAACTTTCGGTGCCTTTTGGAATTATCTTGATTTATGATCATGTCAAGTGTTCTCAAATATTTTGGTATAATCCTCAAAATAGTCCCTCTATTTTAACTAAATGGCGCTTTTAGTCCATCTAATATAATTTGAGCCTTTTATCTCCCTTTATTTTTTTTTTATTTCGGTCTATTTAGTCTTTCTATCAAATATGCTAACGTGGCTTTTTATAATATTAAAATTTTATTTATAAAATAATAATAATAATAAAATGAGTACCGGGTTTGGATTCGGGTGATGATAATGGATCCAAACCCGTTACTGAACACTTTGCGTGGTAATAAAATGAGGGTTTGGATCCGTTATCATCATCCGGATCCGAACCCGGTACTCATTTTATTATTTTTTATTTTTTAAAAATAATATTTTAATATTATAAAAAGCCACATCAAGATAAGTTAACAAAAAAATTAACTTCCATTTGACAAAGGGACTAAATGGACCGAACTAAAAAATAAAGAGAGATAAAATGCTTAAATTATATTAGAAGGACTAAAAGAGCCACCTGATTAAAATAGATGGACTATCTTAAGGATTATACCAATATTTTCACCATAACAATATGAATGATAAAGATAACACTAGAATGTAATTAAAAATAATTGAGGGGTGATACAAATTGAACTCTCATGAAGAAGACTCACATAGAACTCATCATCCAACAAAGGCAGAAACCAACCAATCAGTAGGTGCCACGTACACTTTAGAGCTAACAGTGTACGTCCTCTACCACTCGAGAGACCCATGGTTCTCATTGTAGTAGTGAGGCTCAGGCTAATCTCCAGGAGAGGTGGAGAGGAGGAGAGGAGGGCTCATGGATTCTGTGGGAGTCTATGGCAGCAGAGCATCCTTCTCGATGGCAGTGGCTGCCCAGAAGCCTGCCACCAAAGTTGCAGGCACTAGAAAGGTTAGCTAGATTTCATCCCTTGCTTGTTCATATATTAGAAAGCAAAAATGTCAATTTGCCTTCCATCTTGTGTTTTTTGTGTCTGATTTGGTTGCAGTTGTTCTTTAATTTGTTTGAGTTTGTTCATTGTCTTGGATTTGGTATGGCTCACTCTTTTGATGTATGTGATGATTTTTGGATGTTCAAATTCAATTACTTCGTGCTGAACAGAGAGGAGAGAAGAAAGATGTCACCTTGTCTGATTTATTGTGTTCCTCGATTTTTTTGTGTTATTTATTTATTTACTTTCTTGAGGTTGCTTCAGTTTGAGTTGTTCTTGAGTTCCATTGTCATGTACTGTGATGATTTTTGGATGTTCAAGTTCAATTACACTGTGTTGGACAAAAAGAGAGGAAAAGATGATAATTTTCCTGCTTCATTGAGTTCTTTCTCTCTGTGATTTGGTTGCAATCATTCTTTCCTTTGAGCATTGATTCAGTTTGCAGTTTCAGTTGTTCTTGAGTTTCATTGTCATGGTCTTGTTTTGTCTCACTCGTTTGAGGTCTGTGATGATTTTTGGATGTTCAAGATGAATTACTTCGTGCTGAACGGGAAAGGCAGAACAAATGAGGTTGATTCATCTTGTGTTGTTCCTATCACTATGATTTGGTTGTGGCTGCTCTTTATTTGATTGTTGATTCATCTTGTGTTGTTCTTGAGCTTCACTGTCATGGATTTGGTATGTTTCACTTTTTTTGTGTGATGATATTTGTGAAATTGTCATAGTATCACAAATGACGAACCAAATGAGTTTCTTTGGGGTTACCTCGAGGATATACTCATTGAATAACCAATTAAGAATACTTGATATTAACTTTACCAATAGATCTCCCAATAGATGTCTCTTACTTTGAACTGGAAAGATCGGCAGTGGTTAAGCTGAGCTAAATTTCATCACTTGTTTCTTAGTAGAAAAGAGAGAACAAAATGACAATTAGCCTGCTTTCTTGTTTTTCTTTGAGATTTGATTGTAGATTCAGTTTGAGTTGTTCTTTTATTTTTGAGTTGTTCGAACGGCTTTGGTATGTTCACTCTTTAGTGTCTGTGATGGTATTTTTTCACACAAACACTGAGACATAAATGTGGAATATTTATGATTTGCTTTTGTGAGAATGGTGTACATTCCATGAGGATTTTCTATTTTACGAGGATCGAATATGCATGTAAAAATCAGGAAATCAAACTTTTGCCGATTTATAGTTATCAAGAACAAGACATGCATTACAAACAGTATTGACCATACAACTCAGTGATTGAGCACATCCCGAATATATACATGATGGTTTTTATAGTGAAACTTCCATAACTCCCCAACTCTTCTGAAGCACCTCCTGCTTCATCTTCCTTAATTAATGTCAAGTTTAGCATTCAATGTATTCACTTTACCTTGGAAATGCATTTCTGCACTTTTGCAGACACTATAAGGATATGATTGTCATCACCAATCAGACAGTTTTGCAATTAACCATTAAATGGCAAAGATGGTGAACTGTTCATGCTGTAGTCAATCACATTTGTCTTGATAAAGCAATCTCTTTGGCTCTCAAATCAATAGGCTATGTTCTTAATAGAGTGACAGTAACATAATAAAATCTTTCCTGTTATTCATCAATTTGAACAGACTATTTGCACCTAATGCGAAAAATCTCAATTTGCAATGCAGGGAACAGGAGTTGTATTCCCATTGGGTGAGCCAGGTCCTCGACAAACTACCAGTAACGGTCCACCAATAAAGCTCCTAACGAATGTGGAGAAGCTGAGGCTCTTAAGCAAGGCAGAGAAGGCAGGGCTACTCTCCGCAGCCGAGAAGTTTGGCTTCTCCCTATCAACGGTTGAGCGGCTGGGCCTGCTATCAAAAGCTGAGGAGCTAGGTGTATTATCTGCAGCCACAGACCCCAGTACTCCCGGAGCTCTACTGACACTGAGCCTTGTGTTACTGGCCTTAGGCCCTGCCTGCGTATACATTGTGCCGGAGGATTATCCCTGGGAGGTGGTGTTGCAGGTGGTTGTGGCTTTGGTCAGTGTTCTTGGTGGATCAGCAGCATTTGCTGCATCAAATCTTTTCTCCACTCTGCAGAAATAAAGCTAATCTTTGTTCAGATGATGTTTTTCTTATCACTCTGCTTCTATTTGTAAGTGTTGAGAAGTACTACATGTAATTGAAATGTAGAAATTCTCATCTTTCTCAGTGTGTGTACCCTCTTAACAGATATATATTCTTGAGTTCTTATTTGAAGAACTAAGCTTTGATTTCATGTCCATCTTGTTTACTGTCACACCATTGCAGTCAATCCTATTCCTGATGAATTCTCATTGCCAGCCAGAAATTTTGATCGAATAAATTGAATTATTATAAGGACTGCAGAAATTCAAGAACAAATTATCAATTATAAAGTTTGGATTAAAAAAAAAAAGAGGAAGAAAACACTGCTGTGATAAATATGGGAAAACAGACGTTTCCATGAATGATAGAAATTTCAAGGAGTTGCATGAAAAAGCACCAACCGAGGGCTATTGTGAAATAATGTGAAGTTTGAGGAGTTCAATGCAAAATCGCGAAACTATTCGGCTATTCCCCAAATTGATTTCCGTCTCCGTTCACATCTCTGTTTCTCTCTCTACTCTCTCTCCGATCGTCCGCCATTAATGGCCGCCTCCGGGGCCGCCAAGAGCTTCATGCAGTCGCTGAAGAGATTCTTCAAGAAGCCATGGGAGATCACTGGTCCCTGCTCGGACCCCGAGTATCGAGAGGCTATCCCAATGGCCCTCGAATACCGCCGCTTCTGCCCCGCTACCGTCCCGGCGAAGGCCATCATACCCAGCTCTGACCCCGAGACCGTCTTTGATATCAAGTATTACACTCGCGATCGCCGCCGTGACCGTCCCCCTGTTCGGAGGACCGTGCTCCGCAAAGCCGATGTGGAGAAGATGATGGCCGAGAAGACGTTCGATGTTGGGGATTTCCCGAGAGTTTATTTGACCGCCAAAGTGGAGGAGGATGAGAATGCCCGGGGAGGTGGCTATCAGAAATAGGTGAGCTTTGGTTCCTTTTGATAGATTTCTGATTCTGAATTAGGGCTTTGAATTGTAAGAGCACAAGCTATCGGAATTGAATTTAAAATTTGGTACTTTGATCTGAATTCGCATTCTTTGGTCAAGATCATGTGAAGATGATAGTTTCGACCTTTATCATGTTACTCATCGTGCTTGATTGATCATGCACTCTGATAGTCGAATTCATCAAGGGGAACAAAAACTAATTTTGATTATATAACTGTTCTTTTTTTGCCATTGAGTTCTCTCTTTGGTTTTAGTTTCTCCCCATATTAAACGGGGTTTATTGCGTCAGTGAAATGTAGTTGTTGGCTTTTTCTTCGCAGAACATTTTCGGTTCTGAGATGAATGTATGACTTGTAGGTTTTCATTTTGAATTATATGCAACAAAATGTCTTTTAGAATGCTGTTTATGCCTTTATGTTTTCTCCTTGAGTGAAATGACTATTTCGTGGACAAGAGAAAAGAAAGTTTGTTTTGCTTTTAGTATCTATAGATGTGAACTTTTAAGGGAATAGATTTAGTGGGCAAAACTGTGATCCTGTTAGAGCAAACATACTTGTTCAGTTTTTTTTATTTTTTTATTTTTTTATAATTTACTCTTTGTTTTATTGATCTAAGATTTATGAATATCAATAAAGATTAAACAAAGGATGTATGTAGAAGATTGCCATGTTTTAGTTCCAACTTCACCTTGTCGCTTGTTTGGAGGTTGGTTTTATTGGGGAAGGAATAGACTTGTGCCCATCTTTAGTTCTCTGGTATTTAACAGGTTATATCTATTACAAACTTTTTTGTATGTTTAGTCAGAGGTGTTTTTGAAAGTTCAGTTAAATGTGACACTAAATATTCTTCATGTAATGCTGATTCTCTATCTACATCTCTGAATTCAACTATCCTTTGTTGGGACACTGACTTTGTTTGATGCTGAGGATTGAGACACAATTTTTTCTGGTTTGAGGGGATGCTAATCAGTGCCATTCACTTCTAGGTTGCATTGGCATGTATATATATATATATATATATATATATATATATATATATATATATATATATATATAATTGTCAAAATCCAAGATAGTCCACCAGTCCAATGTTCTTGGTGCTTAGATGTTGAAGAACTGGTGGCATCTATTATGATTAAACATGGCTGTCAGACCATAAGGGAAAGCTATTTATTTAGATACCTTCGTGATGCTCTTTTTCATATTTCTGGAATTTCCTCAAAATGGCTTAATACTCTGGTTGTGAGTTTTTTTCTCATGAAGGAGATTGCTTGGTAGTTCTGTATCTCTGGTTTTATTGAAAAAAAAAGCAACAGATATTCGTAGACATTATTAGCAGAACATCTTACTCATGTTGCACTATGGAAGTTTGAAGCATATATTTGGAGTACTCTGATGAATAGTTTAATGTTATGTTGCTGTCAAAACTTAGAAACCTATCACAGATATAAATAACAGAGAAAGGATTTAACATTGTGTTGATTATTTGTTGAAAGTTGGCTTCAGTAATATATTACAGTTTTAGTTGCTAAAATAGCCAGAGCTACAAAAGTGAAAACTCAGAAAGCATGGAAGCTGAACTCGAGATTAACATAAAACTTATTGGTCAGTCATCCCTACCACTGTAAATTTCTCATCTTTATCTTTGTTATATTGCAATTTGGTCAAGTGCTACCAAAAGCCAGTGAAAACCAGGTGTTACAACTCATGACATCCTTTGCTTCATGTAAATCTTCATTTATCTTGCTGTCATATGTCTTTGCTGATCCAATCACTCATCTTTCCTTTTTGTCTTCAGGCCATGGAGCTCCTTGGTCAGAGTTCAACTCAAAGATCAATGTTCAGGAGCCTCTTGACTGCTTCAAGGAAGCTCAATGATTTCCATGTATTCGCATTCTCCTTATATGAGACATTCCCTTTATTTGACAAATGCCACAGTTCTTGAGTTGTATGAGAATAAGGCTATCACAGTCTATCTTACTGTCCATCCTTCAACTGATTTAACTATTTTTAATTAGTGTTTCATGGTTAATGTATTTTCCTGATTGGAATTACAGTCTTGCTTGCTCTTCTGACTGCCAATGTAATCTGCCACTGCTTGCATTTCATTTTCATGTGTTGAAGCTGGAACTGAGAAACAGAAACCAGGTGTTATAGTAATCCATGAAATTCATCCACAAACTTAGCAAATTGACTTTTGATATCATTTGAGAAGATTAGTATTATCAAAATAGCATTATTCTTCTATTATTCCCTTGAGTACTTTCTCTCTCTAGAATCAAACCTTTTAGCTACTTTCTCTCTCTAGGATGATAACAGTGCTTGCATGGCTCATGCTCCATAAAGAAATAATGAATGCTTTATAGATGTGGACCATCTCTTTTTGATAAACCATGTTCACATTGAGTAACTCCATATGATCCTCTCAGGTTTGATATTAAGTTTCTTCTTTTGACGATCTTCTTGACTAGATTTTGTGTCACCTTCAATCTTGGTTTTTTTTGAGATATATACTGCATTAAATCAAGACAATAAATAAAAATTGGTGATGTGGATAATTTGTAAGAAAACATGTTGTTTGTCTTGAAAACATCGTATATTCCTCTCGAGCCATAAGTTCTACACGATGATCATTATCATGAGCTCCTTTAATTCCACTGTCGGGGTGATTTTGTAGTCCAGGTTAGGATATGTGGACCATCTGTTGAAAACTTCATTTCACTATGTTTTGAAGGGATGATATCAATGCAATTGATAATCTAAAAGTCCTTTAATATCACTGAAATCCACAAAATGAGGACACTGTGGTACTCTTTAAAGCATTCAGGGTACTTAAATTCACCTGCGAGTAATTATACCCCTGAGCACTTAAAAACCTACCTCTGATTCTGGGACCATGCATGCCTTCTTTTTCTGAGTTTTGTCACTAAGCCTGTTCTCCTTGGCATTGTTGCCCCTCCTTTCCTAGGGTTTTGGATAAACCCTAACACCTCTTCATGCTCTCCAAGTGAGGTAAAAGACATGCCATTCAGTTCAACTAAACACCTTAAGAACATCCATTGAAACTCATTGGTAGTATTAGCATCACTAGAGATGATCATGTTCATTATGGATATATTAGGGTTGCAGCATCTTTCAATGAGTTTCAATGCTGAGGTTTTTGGTGCTTCTGCATTAAAGCTTCAAGAGCATTAGTTATCTTATCTAGTACTATTCAAGGTTCAGAATTTTTGAGATATTGGAGGAAGGAGATTCATAAACTAGTCCACTCAAATTTTGTTTTTCTGTTTGGCAGATTCATGTTCTGTGGAAGTTTGTCTGCAGGAAAAATAAAGCAATGAAAGTTGATCAGTGGTCCTCCTTGTATTGGTCCCTAAATTACCGTGACTACATTTGTAGCTTTAGGGTTTCAAACTTTCAATGCTATAGAGTTAATTTCTTATTTCTTATGCACTTTGTGAAATAACTGATGATCATAATGTTGCATATATGTTTGGTTGAATTTAGTTTTATATATTCTCAAGACATTGCTCATGATTGATTGATTTGTATTAATTAATGAGTTGTTTTCTTGATTCAAGGATGAAGTTACTGTCTGTGAAATCTGGTCATGAGGATCGGTGGTGGCGGAACAGCATTAAGCATTCTTTTAATGCTTTTATTCGCGTCGTTTTCATCCATCCACCATGACATGTGCATCTAGCTAGGTAGATTCTTTCTGTAAGTTGGCAAGAAACTCACAAATGAATACCAAATAAACCATGTTTAACTCAAATGTGTGTAGTGAGAATATTAGGACTGAAAAAAAAGAAAATGACTGCAATGTCCATGCGATAGCATAATCTGCGCCACATGTTTGAAAATGCGCATGCCTTTTCCCCTTTTAGGGTTTCTGCAGATCAAGAAGCTTTCCTTTCTCAAAGAAAATCAGCTGCTTTGATTGCCTTCGATTCATGTTTGATGTCGAATGAGTTTCGGAGGTCTCTTGATTAGAAGATCGGAATTTCAAGTAAGTACTAGAACTAGTGAATTTCTCACTGGTTTTCTTCAATTTGATATATAGATCATATACATATAACTTGAATGATCAGAAAATCAAACTGAAGTCTAATTCTCATTTGGTTCATCTTTTATTCATATTTCATGAGATCTTTATATATTTCATCAAGCAGAATGCATAGATTGACAAAAAAATTCATGTTTTTGAGTTGAATCAAGAAGAAGAAATTGAGCCTTATGTTACTGAAATCATTGATAGACTGCTTGGAGTTGATGATGAGAGCCATAAGATGATAACAAATTCAAGAGATCAGAAAGAGCTTCTATCTAAACAAGAAGCCAGTCTCAACAAGGATAACAAACCCCTCACAAGTTCAAGATCATGGTCTGCACTCAAAGATCCAAGAATTGTTCGTGTTTCCCGTTTGTTCGGTGGTAAAGATCGCCACAGCAAAGTAAGCACTGTGAGAGGATTGAGAGACAGAAGAGTAAGGCTTTCAGTCCCGACAGCGATTCAACTCTATGATCTTCAAGATAGACTTGGCCTTAGCCAGCCAAGCAAAGTTATTGATTGGTTGCTCCAAGCTGCTCAACATGACATTGATAAACTCCCTCCCCTCCAAATGATCCCTCCTGTCTCGAACTTCATTCATTTCCCTCATTCCATTGCTAATTTATCTTCTACGTCCAAGTCCAGTGATATTCAAGAGTTTGAAGATCATGCCTCAATGTCGAAATCGGCATTGTATCGGAGATCAAATAAACATAGACAAGAGGAACAAGGGGAAAAGGAAGAAGAAGAAGAAGAAGCCGAAGAACAATGCACCACTGATAAAATGGGCATCGATGAAGACAATATTGAAGAGAAAAACCAAGGTGTTTCCATTCACCATTCTTTATCAAGCTTGCTTCATAATGCAATTCCATACACTTCCTTTTACCATTATGATCCAACATCTCAAGATGAAGTATTTGGAAACAACAGTACTGATTACCAACCAGCTGCAACTTCTTTTTTATCCTCACCATACACAATGCCTACATTGCTTCCATCTTACACAATGTCCCAAAATGTTTCTCAGTTCCAAATGGGAAACTCTTCTTCCGATGTTCTACAATCACTGAATTCTCTCAGAAGTGGTACTTCTCAGTCTGGCAACTCTACTGTCAGATACTTCCATTAGCATGGATAATCCAATCATCGGTCATCATCATCGTCATTGTCTTCAGTTCTGCATATGCTTTCGATCACTAGATTGCTACATAAAATATATTCTTATGTTGCTTGTTTGATTGTATGTAAATCATGGGAGGAGTGTGTTCAAATTGTATTTCTGAGTTTTGGATTGCCATTTCATAGGATGAATTAAGTTTGCATGTATGTTCTTCATAAAACATATCAATGGAACAGTGTGTCTTTTGTTTGCTCTCTCTTTCTATCTGTTGTCTGAATGTGAATGTTATAGTAGTGCAATTAAGAGGAAAAAGATGAAAATTTGATGAAGGGGTTAGAGATATATTGTTGGTGTAGAATTGAAAGGGGCAGAGTTTTAGATGGTGTATATACATATATATATTGTGGTCCAAAGGCCAAAAAAAAGGAGGTGAAAATAAGAGAAAGATGACATGTAGTAGTGTGTAGATCTTTGAGATTGGATTGTGTGGTCATCTTTCAAGCTCTCAATGGACCACTCCCTTTCATTTGGCCCTCCATGACTTGTTTCAATCTTCCTCTTTTTCTCCCAACAACTTACTCCTTTTTTTTATTTTTTTTTGGCTTCCAAATTTCCACGGTACAATCACTTAATTGTATGTATACATTTATAAATTCAAGATATTAAAGTGATGATACAAAATAAAATTATCCAAGTGATGTAATGAGATGAGATACTATAATTATTGTGCTTTTCAAAATGAACTTCCCAAATGACTAGTTTGGATCAAAGCATATATTGAGACTAGGAATGGTAATGGGGCGGGGTGTAAGGGTGCCTTTACCACAATCGCAGCCTCCCCGCCCAAATATCATATGTATATGAACCACTCAGCCTCAATCCCGCCTCCCCTACTACCATGCATGAATATATATAACACTCCCTGGTTTTCCTCATACATACCCCACCCAGATATGTAATATAATATATATATATATAAATATATATATATATATATATATATATATATATATATATATATATATATATATATATATATATATATAGAGAGAGAGAGAGAGAGAGAGAGAGAGAGAGAGAGAGAGAGAGAGAGAGAGAGGGGGGGGTATGTTTGTAATTTTTTTAGCGGGGCGGATTTAAAATGGGTGTTTACCAAACCCGCCCCGCCCCGTGCCCCGCTCTCCAACAAAAAAAACCGCCCCATTCGGGGCGGATCGGGTCGGAAACCGTGGATCGGGTCGGGGGTTGTCATCCCTAATTGAGACACCAACAGTAGTAGCTTTTCTTATAAATGGTAGAGAAGGAAGATAGGTTAGGCATGCTTTAGGTATCAGGCATGGGGATCCTATATCTCTCTATATTTCCATCCCAGTGGCACAAGTCCTAATCACAATCCTTAATAGAGCACAAATAATACAACTCTTGAGAGGCAACATTAGGATCACAGAGTCAATAGCAGTGAACCACATAATGTATACAGATGATAGTTTGTTGTTCTGTGAACCCTCAAGAAAGGAGGCAAGCTCACAAATCAAAGACTAGTATTGAACTTAAAAAATCTAAAATTTTGTTACCATCCTGATTGAATACAAGGTTGAGTAAATCCATAACTAACATACTCAAGCTTGAACAAGGCAAGTTTCTTTTGAAATATCTTGAGAGTTGGATTTGGATATCCCCCTTTAGGATCCCTATGTTTAATTTTAAGTATCTAACTGATAAAGTAGAAAAAAAAAAAAATGGCCATTGGAAAATCCTCAATTTATTTATGATTGACAGGGTCACACTTGTAAACTCGACTATAAAGTTAACAAGGTTAGTAACTTAGCATTCCATATATTTCTATACAGTTTATAGGCATGCTTATAGGCATAACCAAGACACTTTAAAGCTTAATAAGGTTAGCCTAAATTCCAATCAAGCACTCACATAAATTATATCGATAATAAGGTATGCATAACTAGATCGCCGATAACTACCATTTAACCTTATTACGTAATAAAATTCTGTCGATTCATGCAACAGATTCGTGCATCGGAATTTTCGGGTTCGACAGCTCGCACAGGAACAGATCCGGACACCTGTGATTTTCTCCTTGCAAGAGATGGGATTCACCCTGGGTCATCCATAAGGGAATCCTATCTCTTAACAAGGACCCGATACCAATAGGTCATATCGTCATTGGTTTGAAATACTTACTATTGATGTAAGAATCTTTGAAGGATTTGTATATATGTTCTTCCATATCGGATCTTTAATATAATGGTGAAATCCAACTCGGATCAAAATCCTTGAATCCAACTCTATCGGATCCTCTTTCTGGTGGAATTCGGATTCGGATCTATAGAAGATCCGAAACTTCACCACTCCGATCCGAGTTGTGGCGGGTTTAGGGTTTCGCTCACGACTCTGTGAATGGAATTCGAGGGTTTCGATTGTATGATGGAAGAAGGGACGAAATGGAAAGCGGAGAAAGCGATCGCTGGGAATCGAAGAGCTTTGGAAGCTCTGAGGGAGCTCATCATCTACCCTTTTCTATATGCCAACGAGTCCCGGAAGCTCGGCCTCAAGGTCGGATTATTCCTTGGGACTTGTGATTTCGTTTTGATCCTTCACTGATTAATTTTGTTTTCTGGATGATAAATTTTCAGTGGCCGCGAGGGCTGCTTCTCTACGGTCCGCCAGGAACTGGAAAGGTGTGATCTTTCTTTCGATCTCTGAACTTGATCTGTTCTATTTCTGAAATCTTAATTTCCATATGTACTTAATTTCGATCTCGGAAAGGTGTGATCTTTCGATCTATGTACTTAATTTCCATATCTAATGAAAACTCATGTGGTTTATCCACTTTATCAACAAAAAAAAAAGTCTTAAATGGTTTAGATTTGTTCAGATGGACTGTAAGAAAGGATTATTTTAGAGAGAAATGCATTTATCCACTTTACTAGTAATGTCTGGTTAGTTAGTTCTTGTTTTAATTCAAGATTGGTGACCATTTCTGTCAACCAAATCCCTTCCTTACTTTCAGACAACCCTGGTCCAAGCTGTAGTTCGAGAAAGTGGTGCCCATGTCACTGTGATCAGGTACTGAATCAGAACACAGCAGAATGCTATCAGTTCTAAATTGATAATAGTCTTTTGATGATTTCAACTGTCTTTTGTTTGGGTTTCTGGTTGTAGTCCATATTCTGTTCATAGAGCGCATGCTGGAGAAAGCGAGAAGGTTTTACGGGAAAGATTTTCTGAAGCGTATTCGTATGCATCTTCAGGGAGGCCTTCTGTTATATTTATTGATGAAATTGATGCCATTTGCCCTCGCCGGGACAAAAGGTACAACTGAAAGTTCCCATCAAATTTTGATATGATGAGTTCTCTTGTTATGTTATGTACTCTAGCTGTCGTCATCAAGTTAATTTAAATTTTTCGCCTAGAAAAGAACAAGAATCCCGCATAGTTGGTCAGCTCTTAACTCTGATGGATGGGAGCAAGTCCTCATCAAAGCCTATACCACATGTTGTTGTCATAGCCTCAACTAACAGGTACCCTTAGAAGTGGAGGTTTACAAATAATTGGTATCCTATATCTTTACGCCTTCTTGTCAAGTTCACTGAATTTCCACACTTTATTTTGTCCCACATTTATGTCTTCTTGCAACTGGTTAGGGTGGATAGTGTGGATCCAGCATTACGAAGGCCAGGTCGGTTTGACTCAGAAGTTGAAGTTGCAGTTCCTACTGCTGAGGAACGTTTGCAAATTATTCAGGTGGGTATGGAATCAAATGCCACTCATATTACGGCCTGAAGTTTTTCTTTATCACATGTGGCCTCATGACCGTCTTTTCATGTTTTGATCTGCTTATATGTATTAATTTGTTTCAGCTCTATGCAAAAAATCTACCCTTGGATCATAATGTTGATTTACAAGTTGTTGCTGCATCATGCAATGGATACGTTGGTGCCGATTTGGAAGCCTTGTGCCGTGAAGCTGCTAGATTTGCACATCGTAGGTGCTCAATTGCCGGGATGGGTGAAAATGAACTTTTGGTGACTATGGAGGATTGGGATTTGGCAAGATCTGAGGTTGGTCCAAGTATTACAAGAGGTGTTGCTAAAGAAGTTTCAAAGGTATCATGGGATGATATTGGTGGACTTAAAGATTTAAAAGTAAGCTTTGTTTTGCTTTTGTCAGTTTACACTCATATTTACTGTCCTTTTACTTTAAGTGCAATTTGACTCCTGTAAATAGAGAAAGCTCCAGCAGGCTGTTGAGTGGCCTATCAAGCATGCTGATTCGTTTGCAAGATTAGGGATATCACCAGTACGTGGTATACTTTTACATGGACCACCAGGTTGCTCAAAGACTACCCTTGCCAAGGCTGCAGCTCATGCTGCCCAGGCCTCTTTCTTTTCTTTAAGGTATGTTCTGCATGTGAAAGAATATGTTTCCATCTTGAGTGATCTAAGTCTATTGTCAAGGATGTTTAACTTCCGCTTTTTGAGACAAAATTCAAATGTTTCTTTTGGTGGGTATTTATGGTGATTCAAGTATTATCTCCATGGTGATGGGTGCAATGTCATATTTAAGTTGTATATTTGTTGTCTTATCATTGAATTTGTGAGTTTCATATGTATGTTGAGCATACAAGGTCCCAGCAGATGCTGCCAAAGAATAATCAGTGTTATGGATGCACATTTGCTTTTAATGAATTTCAAAGCTATGATGATCATTTGACCTGAAAGACATGCTTTGGTTGTAATTTCTGGTTTGGATTATAGAATTTTTTTTTTCTTGCTTGTGTTAATACACCATAAATCCTGCAGCGGAGCAGAATTATACTCAAAGTACGTTGGGGAAGGAGAAACCTTACTACGAAGAACATTCCAGAAAGCACGTCTAGCAGCGCCAAGCATCATATTTTTTGATGAGGCCGATGCAATTGCTCCCAAGCGGTAAGCATTTTGAACCCTATGATGCACCATATTTTTATATACTATTCATATAACCACTCAGATTTGATATTAATCTCATAGATGTTTCAACATGTTGATGTTTATCAGTGGTGGGCATGGTGGAAATTCAAGTGGCAATGCAACAGTTGGAGAGAGACTTTTGTCAACTTTGTTGACTGAGATGGATGGGTTAGAGTTAGCAACGGTACGCTGCATTTCTACTCTTTTTAAGCACTTGACCAGACAGATATAGCTCTTCCCTGCAAATTTTGCTGGAGGCTTCACTTGTCTAACATTTGCAGGGCATTATTGTCTTAGCTGCTACAAATCGACCCCATGCAATTGATGCTGCACTTATGCGTCCTGGACGCTTTGATTTGGTATGTTGTCAGACAGATGAGTCTTTAATCAGCACTATTCAAAGTTTTAGCACTTTCATACTTTTGGTGATCTCTCCTGAAATTCATTGTCTATCTTCTTGCATACATGTGAATGAGATTTCAAGTGATATTAGAACTCATATTAATATTAAACCTTTCGTTGCCGGTGAAACCTTTATATCATGTGTGTCTACATATCCTTTCACATGCTATTCTCTGTCACATATGATCTCTTCAGACTCATGCTTTTTACATGGCTAATATGGTATTCACACTTTTTAATGATGCATCAGGTGTTATATGTTCCACCACCAGACTCGGAGAGCCGATATGAGATATTGCGGATTCACACACGGCAAATGAAGTTAGGGGCAGATGTGGACCTTAGAAGGGTTGCAGAATTGACCGACCTCTTCACTGGAGCTGATCTTGAGGGGTTATGCAGGGAAGCAGGCATGGTAGCTTTGAGGGAAAATCTTTCAGCTGACTCTGTTTCTGGACATCATTTTCTGGCTGCCAGGGCTTCACTTGGCCCCTCCCTGACCACGTCGATAGTTAATGAATATGCCTCTATCGAGTTCTGTCACTGATTATATATATATATATATATACATGAACAGAGAGTAATGTCTTTTTAAGGTGTGTTTGGTTTGGGGGTAATTCGATGCAAATCCACAGCTCAATCAGCTGACTCTGTTTCTGCCAGGGCTAATGTCATTTTTAAATTGTGTTTGGTTGAATTTAATGCAAAGCAACAGCTCAATCTAAAGCAAGCGCTCAGCCATTGCTAGGATTAAATATTCAAATTCATAATTAAAAATAGGTGTGATTTTGCATTATTGAGCTTGAATCTAAATCTTGAATTTGACAAAAGAAAAAACACTTACCGCATAGTGCGGCTTCATTATGAAAACAGAAATTTATGGCAATGTGATCAAGATCAAATAAATGCTTGCAGCTATAATAAGAAACACAACCTTCCATGAATAGATATTAAAGCATATGATTTTAACAACGACAAAAAGATAGTCTAGTCTGGAAAATGAGTTCAGAAATAAGGAAACAACTAAAAGAAGGATATAGAGTGACACCAAAGACAAAAATTATCACAAACAAACACTTGGGTCTACAAAGCCTTGATTGAAACAAAAACTTAGGCAGAACAGGAATTGAATTCAAGGTGCACTCAGTATTTTATAGGGGCGAGAATGTCTAGCTGGGAGCCAAGCTTCTCTTCTGCTGCCTTCTCGGCCTTGAGCCGCAGCTTATTCAGCTGCTTCCTCCTCTCATAGGTGACCTGTGACCTTTGCTTTCTCTTCTCTTCCAACTCCTACATTTTTGTAGCAACAAAGATGAGATTAGTGGTACATTTAACTTAAAGCCAAAACAAAATATACTCTAGCATATCTAAAAATAATAGGAATCAACAAAAAATTAAGAGCACAGGCCAATCTCATCATTGCATCTCTCTATCTCTCTATGGAAGAAAAGTCATTTGTCATAAATGTGCATATATATGTATATATAAAACCCTATACTTGCTACTTGCTAGGTGCTCACTGACTGTACTAAGGTGACTTGGTGGTATTTTCACCATTTGTTGGTTCCTAGCTATTCTCCATATTTATATACATACATAAACTGTTCCTCATGATTGCCATAAAGGGATCAATAATTCATGACAATTGCATTTAAGTGTCCTAACAGAAGCACTATTCTCTAAATTCAATCAAGAGTTGAAAACATAATTTCCAAAGAAATTTAAGGTTAAATTAGTATGAAAATCATAAATCTGAATAATAATCAAAAGGCCTATAAACTTCAGTAATTGTTCTTGAAATAGTTTTTGTGTCACGTTCCAAATAGCAGGATGATATAAACTAAACAATACAACTAGGAGATAAATAAAAAAGAAAACAAAACATATTTGACCTATTTGTGTAGCTATCGAAGCTAATGTTTGCGCAGTTGCCTTCATAGTTGCTAAAGTTAAAGTCAAATTAGCACAAACAAAGAAAACTGCATTTGTATGAGTGACCAAACAATGAATTTTCAAATTCATGCATCAAATGTATAAAACTAACTAAACAAACTATACCCTTAAAACAAAGGGGTATCATCAAGTCAGACAACCTCAACCTCAAGACATCAGGATAATTATGAACCACAAAACTGAATGGCCATCATAAGAGCTATACCAATAGGCCAATCACTCAAATGTCAAAAACAAGCCTGAACATTCAACTGGGTGAAATAGAAAAATTAACAAAAATTATCACAAAACAATTTGACTCACCTTGATGGTGTCATAGTGGTTCCATCCGACCTCCGTTGACAGCCGTCCAAGGAGACAATACTTATGCCCAGGTTGAAGCCTCAAAACCCTATAACAATTAGAAGCATTATGGAAATCCCAATAAGTGAAAATTCTAAAAACCCAAGGCATTGACCTAAGCAAAACAATTTATTGCCACTCAAAACTCACTTGAGAGCATCAGGGATGACCATACGCTTCATCTTGTCATATGGAGGTGGCACACCTTCATATGCTTTCAGCCTTTCCAGAGCTGCAGCTCCCCTCTTTGTCTTGTGTGGGATCATCCTGCAAAATATCAAACCACAGGTCTTGTCATAATTCATCAATCCCAAAAATAACTAAAAATAAGAGTTGATAGTGGAGAAACACAAAATTATGTATTCATCTAAACCCTCATAATAAATCTAATGACAAAAGGCAGACTGGGAAACCTACAGTACATCACCCACATCAGCAACATCATTTAAACCCTAAAAATGATTCTTTGCAGAGAAGAAAACCAAAGTTCTTAATAATCACATCGCAAAACCTAATAACAAACATAAGATTTAAAAGCTAAAAAAGCACGGACACTGAAAGTAGAATGACAGAGTTTATAAGCATCATCAAGATCATGACTAAGGATGAATGTTTAAAAAAAAACAAAGTAAGAAAAGAGGTTAAACCCTCGAATGGTACGCCAGAGGATCTTGGCCGGGGAACGATAGTGGATAGGGCCGTGCGAGGGCTTGGTGTTCATGCGCTTACGCAGGAAGCGAAGGAACTTCATCTTCTGGCGGACGAGGCCGCCAGACATGCAGATCTCCTCGCAGCGCACCACCACGATGCGCTGCCCATTGAGCAGTTCCTTGGCGATGATTGACGCCAGGCGTCCAAGCATGTGTTGCCGGGCATCGACCACCACACGCCGCGCACAAATACCAGAGCCGGAAACCATTTTTCTCCCTCCTTCGCTCGCCGCCGCCTCCTCCTCCTCCGCTGGATCAGAGATTAGGGTTTTATACTCTATTTATAGTGTTTCGCTGAAGGATCCGGGTTATCGGATTCGGGTCTAGACCCGCATAAGGGTTTTTGTGGGCCTGGGCTGGAATCTCCTTTCATGAAGTGATTTCTTTAAATGGGCTCCGAGCCTCTGACCTTTTGTTGGATTAAAACAGTCCATTTGTGCCTTGGGATCAGTATCCCACCGAATATGTGGATTTGTTCTTCTTCTTCCTAAGATAATAAAATAAGGAAAATCCTTATTTATTATTTGTTTTGTGTATATATATAAATAGAATAATAATACACAAACCAAATAGGCTTATCAAATGAATAGATATCAAACATTTGGATAATTTGAATAGATATCAAACACTCGGTAAACTTATTTAGTTTGTATATTATTACTCATATAAATAGTTAAATTTTAGTAAGTCAAATGTTAGCAGGACTTGAAGTTTAAAAAAATTCAGCAGAACACTGTTGAATTACTGAATATAACGTACTTGATCATCTTCAAGAGTTGTCTACAATGTCTTGTATCAAACCACAAACTAATATGGAAAAACACAGTGCTTTAAGCAAATAGTAAGTCTAAGAAGGCCATCAAAACCAGCAGTCGGATTATGGAAAGTAGACAGGCCAGTTGAAGTAGTAGGAGTCACGTATCGCCCTGTCCATCTGGTTCCACTGAAGAAACAAAAGAGAAAAGATGTTAACGACAACGCCATGCAATGACAGGTCTCTGCATGAGTTTCGTCAGTAATGGCAGGATATAGAGATTTGAAAGCGATAGGTAAATTTTCTCTTCAATGGATACTATGAAGATCAATTTCAAACAAATCTCTAGTAGCATGATTCTGTCAAGACTTCCATCCATATTCATGTGCAAGTCATGGCAAGAATTAATAAGAAAGAAGAATCTAAAAGAGCTGACCTTAAACTGATATGGCTTGTTCTTCTCCAAAGCTTTCTTCCAGTGATAGTGCTCAAACATCATTGCTTTATCGTGCCAGCTGCAGAATTTTGTTTTGAAGTATGTTAAAACAACATAAAATATCCAATTTATATGCAAGAAACAATGATAACACGGAGGCAAGAGTTATGAAAACAATCCACACAAGGAAAGACAATTAGTCATAGTGGAGAAAAAAAACAGTCAACTGACAAAACAATATCATTTACTTTGGAGCAGCTTGTTTATCTTCCTAATATAGCACAAATTTTATCTGAAACTGCCTTTTGAGCAATTCAAACTTATATATCAGAAGCGGTGATAGGATACTAGCTATTAATGATTTAATTAAGCACTGAATAAAGAAAATTTAGGTAAAAGAATGTGAGATGTTCCAGAGTTTTAAATACTAACACATTCCTTTATTTTTTATCCGACCATTTAGTCTGATTACAAGATAGGTAAAGCACGTAAATAATTCCAGAATGTGAGTGATCTAGCACACTACTTTTATTTTGCATGTGATCATAAGCTCATATATCTTCATCCGTTACCATAAGGTTTATTTGAAATGAAACAAAACACACCAGGAGAACACATGTAGCAACAAATATGATTGAAAGATATCACCGTCCTTTATTTTCTTCTCAATTCACAGCACCAACACAGAATCACATCACATGATACAGAGTTTTATTAGCTACCTAGTTGATAATCACAGGCATGTTTCAGATTATCCCTTGACTTCACTGAGGGGGGAAAATAACCCTGCTGACATGAGACAATATCTTTGTTTTGAATAGGCATGAGACACAAGGCGGTGGGTGACAATGTTGAAAGTTGATGAGTTTTGAAGCTTAGGCTACCAAGGAATGCAACTCAGGAACCAATGAATAATGATAAGGCTGAGTCATTCAATTTGTCGTAAATTATTCAAGAAAAAAATCTCTTATTTGATACCTAAGATCGAGCAAACAATATTATACCAACATCGCAACCGGTATCACAAATAATAAACAATGGTTTTCAAGACATTTCACCAACAAAACACTTGACTTCCATGTGATTTCCTAGTGTAGTCCCTCTAGCCCCTATTCTTCACATACTCCCCAATTGAAATTCTCAAACTACAATATAGAACTTTGCACAGAAACCCTAAATACAATTTATATTACAAAAAAAAAACTTTACAACCATACATAAATTCCTGCCATTTCATGATAACTTTCGAATAAATTGTTATGAATAAGCTTTCTTTCATCTGGTTATCCATATTCTATTCTTCAATAAACCAAATCAAACAAAACAAAACAATTTCCCATCTTGCTTTCTTTTCCTTTACATTTCCTAAATCCAAACACAATCTACATGAATTCCAGTAAACATACAAGATAAAGGAGTGAACTTTAAGAACAAGCAACCATGGAAACTCCAAAAAGAAATTTAGATTAAAAAAACAAAGAAAAAGAGGTACTTGAACTGGTTGGAGAGCTGCCACATGTAGGGATTGAACCAAGTGATGGCAGAGAAGGCGAATGAACCGATCCATATGTTCACAAACCTCTCAGGATCCGCGTGCGGAACCCCTGGATCCCCTCTATATGGATTCCCGAAGTACTTTTCCATCCTCCTCCAGTCCTCCTCCTCCTCTCTCTCTCTCTCTCTCTCTCAGTCTCGCTCGGCGCTCGCTCGCCCTCTCCTCTTATCCATTCAATCTCGCCTCCTTCGAACGCATCAAGATTCGGATTCATGATTTACGGTCAAGATCAATCAAAGGGAATATTCCAAGAATATTCGTTTTCAGTAATAGAAGGTCTCGAGGAAAAATTCAGGAAAATAGAATGAAATTTTAAATTTTTTATCAAAGCATTTTATTTATTTATTTTTCATTCAACTAAACACAAGAAAGTAATTTTTCTGCAATTAATTTTAGATCACCAACTTCATATATTTTGGAGAAATGAGGCTACTTTTATTGACTAATAGTTATATTTTTTAATGAAGAAAAAAAAACCTAATACAATTGATTCAATCACTTGAGCAAACAATTTCCTTTGATTTTTTATGTCAACTAAACAAATGAGAATAGTTTTCTTGAATTACTAACTCTTAATCACCAACTTCATTGGATATGAAATAGAACTGAAGCCACGGGCTTTTATTCACTAATAGTTATATTTTTTCCAAATGAAGGAAAAAAGATACAAATTGTTGATTCAATGATCACTTGGCAAACAATTGCCTTCTTCTTCTGTTTGATTTTGCATACAATCCAGCAGCAGCATTAGCTTCACCACACACAACCTCATCAATTAGTTCCTTGAATATTGATCTTTCAATCTCCAGGACTAACCCTGGCATTTCTACGACGGAGTTGTCCCATCCTTGTTCCTGTTGAAACACATCTTCACCTGATATCAAGTTGTTGTCTTCTTCACCATTGACATCTTTCAAGCTCTCAGCCTGCAGTTCATCAATCTCAGCACACACTTCTCTTAGTAACCGATGTCCGGTAGGAACAATCCTTGCAAGCTTTCTGGCTCTGATGAGTAATGTGGAAAGAGGATCATGGCTTGTTAATTCTAGTTTCTGAACTAGAACTTCATTTACTACATCGAAAATGAGCTTCCGATGGAGTTTCTCTGGGCTAAACTTTGGTCGGAGATCGGTTTCAGGGACAGGTTTGAGTTGTGATAGCAAGCCTGATTTTGTTTGTTCGAGGACAATAAATAAGTCGGGGTTTATCGGGTGGCCAGAAGGGTGGAGTTGAATGGACATCGGAGCTGCAGGCCTGGATGTTAGATCCTTCATTAGAAGGCCTGAGGCCAGGAGGATCTCCGATACGTATCGGTGGTCAGGATTCTGAGTTTCACACAGTGAGGCAATGTGATCAGTGGTTTGAGTTTCCGCATCAGTTGAGTTTAGCTGACTGAGCTTCTGAACCAGTGCCTCAATGCTTTCAAGCTTCTTGTGATCAACTTCAGAATTAAACTTTGCTGAGGGTTTATCATCTGATCAAGAATCACAGTAAGCACTTGGAATGCAATGGAAATTCTCAAAGCTATTCCTATGATTGTTTAGATTTGCAGGAACTCACCTTTCAATGAATTTGAAATGATTTTCACAGGAGAAGATGGTGAGTCATCCTGGTAAAATGAAGCATCTAGGACAGATATAGGACTTGGCTGTTGTTCAGGAACAGCAGTTGAAACACCTTCATTCAGATTAACCGGTGACTTCTGATGAAGATACCAAACAAGGAAAACAAAACAGAAAAATTAGAAAAGAAGTACATCTTCTGTTCTACTGATATTGAATTGAATGTTTAGATTTGAATGATAAAAATAGAATCTTGATTGTAATGTAATTACCTCTTGCAGTGAAGAATTCTGGAAGTCTTGCATTTCTCTGGAAACATCAGCACTTGTTGAGTCCATGTTATCTATCTCTGATGCCAAGCTGATGTTATTATCTGATTGAACAGAAATATCATCACCCTGATGACTGAGATTTCTTGTGGTTTCACTGCTTACTTCACTCAACTGGTCATCATTCTGTGGCACTTGAGTGGATTTCCGCCTGAGTCTGCTTCTTGGGGAAACTGATTCTGATGGCTGCCTACTTCCAGACTGTCTTCGGGCTTTATTTGAATCTGAAGAAGGAACAGGTGGGTGATGTAATTTCTTCTCCACTTCAAGTTTTCTCTGCTGCAATCTCGGGCTTAGAGAATTTGTAGTCTTAACTGAGTTTATGGTGTTTCCTCTTGGTGCCAATCTAGTTGAATTTATCTGCGAACTGTTTTCTTCAATTCTGCTAGTGGCTTTACTAGTTTGGTCTCTTGCCATCCTTTTATCAAAATGAGACTTCTTTTTGACTGAAACTTCACTTGTCTTCAGCTTCTGAAGCTTTGGTAAGCCTTCCAATAGGATAGCTGAAGAACCGGTAAGGCCTGATTTGATGATACTTTTGGCCGGCTTCATGATAATGATCGGAGACTCATAAGCTCTTGGATTAGCAACGCCTTTCGGAAATGAAGGAAATGAATGGGAAACGGATTGGTTTCGGACCTTTGCTGATCTCAAGTTCTGATCATTTCTTGTTTGAGTGATTTCTGGAGACGGTGATTCGGACTTTTGTTCATCACCTTTGGATCTCTTCAACATCCCCTTGTCTTGCATTGCATCCAATATCTGCTTAAGAGCCCTGAGATCCTTATTGGATTGCCTGAACTCAAGCTCTTTTAATCTCCTCCCAATTTCACTGTAAACAGATTCAGATTGCTGCTTCGCCTGAGCTTCATGATGTCCAAATGCTGGTTTTTTCGGAATGCCAACCTTCTCCTGCTGCCTCCAAGGAGCAGTTTCAATTGGAAGCCTTGAATTGCTGATTGGTGTCATGGCAGTATCCTTATTTTTCGGTCTCGGTGTTGGTGGATCCTTGACCGCACTCTTCAAAGGATGATCTTGCTTCCTGCCCTGAATTTGCATCAATGAGTTGTCAACTCTCTCTTTAGCAGAAGAGACTGGGCTCAGCATTACTTCTAATCCCATAAGCTTCGCGACGACATTGGAAGCCATAGAAGAAGATCTTTGATTCATAGTAACACTATCAGAATCATTCAGTATCGAATTCAACTTCGAATGCAAATTAGAATTCCTCACTGAGCCTTGCCTGCTATCCAGTGAAAGCCTTGGGGATTCTCTGAGCTTAGAGACAAACCTGCCATTGTCTCTGGAATCAAGAGACATTCTTGAAGCCTCCCTGCCATCATATGAGAATCTAGGAGAATCTCTAGATGCTGAAAAAAAGGAAGCATCTTTTCGATCGTATGAAAGTCTTGGTAGCTCACTAGCTTCCGAATAATTCCAAGGTGATTGTTTTAGTTTTGCAAGAACTCTTTGTGATTCATTGAGGCCACTCACAGGCCTAGGAGAGTCTCTAGGCTTCAAATTCTTTGCATTGTTCTTCAATTCCTTCTTGGTAGAAGTTTTAACTGACAACTTACTACTGTCTCTATTGATGGAATCCTTCACAACTTCTCGGAAATCAAGGGACTGCCGGCGAGAGTGCACCGATATATTCATTGGATCAGTCTTCAGATTTGGTGGACTTGGTGAAGATGTGTCTTGTAAGATAATCCGATCAAACGACAAAGGTTCTTGTGTTGATTTATTACAATCCAAAGAAGAGAATGATGAAGAACAGGATGAAGAAGAGAAGGAAGTCCGGGTTGACTCCATTGAAACTCTTCGGTTCTCGCTGAAACCCTTATTAGAATTTTTTTCCTGCAGAAAAAGAAATGGGTGTAAATCATCAAATCATCAAAACAATAACAAAACAACAGCAAATTCTTCTCACAAATTAATCTCAGGTGGAGAATTCACCAGAACAATATCCGGTCTGTGATTACTGCTGTCTGGATGCCCATGACCTGCAGACGAGGTAATGCAGATATTTCAGAGGAGACTGAATGACTAAGAACAAGGACAAATGTACAAGAACCAAATCAATTAAAAAACCACAATTTACTGATTGGAATCAACTGAATGAACAGTGGTTGCGATTCGGAGACTCAGCAATAAGACAACAAAAAGCAAACACTCTTCAATAAATCTATTCATTAGAATAACAAGGAATGATGACCAATTCTAAGGAAACAACAATGCCTTGTATATATCTTGATTCAATACTAACAATTCAAATCAGAAAACCAATGAAATGAATACAGAAATGAGAAATCCACCTGAAGCTGAAGGAAGCCTCTTATGGTTGTGAGCATTGGGTCTCCTTACAGTGAGAAGATGATGGCGATCAAACATCTGAAGAATCCCAGTCATGCAACCAATTTGCTTCTGCAGCTCCTGACTCTCATCAGCGAAAGAATGGAGAAACTTGGCAGACATGTTTGAATCCAAAAGACTACAACTTTGGAAGTCTTTTAGCATTCCCTGATGGAAGCCAGCTTCCACACAACCAGAAACAACAAGAACATCAACAACATCAACAACAACACTGCATTAAACTCACCTCCCTTTCAGCTAAGAGACAGTCCATTCCAGGTAAATGCAAACTAACCAAGGACAAAGAAGAGTTTCTGAAAATTTGTCCAATTAAACAAATGTTGGGGGAGATGGGGAGGAGTGGGACAGAGTTGCTTTGGTGCATTGCCACAAAGGCATGTGGGATGATTATTGAGAGAGAGGTGGTGTCAATGGCTGTCTGCATGGGGGCATGTGAGGGGTGTCAGGGGACAATGGAGAAGGGCCCTGCAATTCCATTCCTCTTGCTTTCCTACTGTCATTTTCCATTCCACACACACTCTCTCTCTCTCTACATATATATAGATATAAATACATACTATGTTTTGCAAAATGTATATACATAGACAGTACTATGTTTTGGAAAGAAAGATTGTGAATGTGGACCAAAATCTGGTGTCATGGATGTACAAAGGATGAATGAATGAATGAATGAATACCCAGGTAGGTATTCAGATAACAGATTTCTCATTAGCTTTTTCACTTGCTTCCAAACAAGGAGAATGTTCTCTCTCTCTCTCTCTCTCTCTCTCTCTCTCTCTCTGATCAAACATAATGTTTTTATTTTTTTAAAGGGAAAATGGTTCTCTTGGGATTCCCCCTTTCATATGAATGCAAGATGGCCATTGGCTTTGATTTTCATATTTTAAGTGAGCATGGTTTGAATGAACATCATATGCATGGGAATGACTTTCAATCTTTTTACATAGTGATACTAGTGTTTGATTAGAGTATGTTAGTTAGACATAGTAGATGGATGGAGATGAAGTAAAGGTGATGGTGATTGATGAAATAAGAAGGGATGCAAAACCACATGCATAAAGTGGGAGAATCACATGGGTGGTTGCCCTAGGACTCAAAGTAGGCAGGTCCAACAAAAGCTAAGGCTCAATCAAACCATTTTACAACCAGGTTGGCACATGCTGCTTCAATTTTATAAGAAACTTCCCCCTATCAAAGCTCCATGTGGGGTTAGCCTTTTAAGCAAAGCTCAATCGGCCCGAAACCGAACCGTTTATCATTCTCGATAAAAAAAAAAAAAACCAAACCCGAAGCCCGAAACCCAAACTAGAGTTTAGGAGGCAAATCAAAGGATGATAATCATGATAGCAAAATATAGCATAGCACATGAGGCATGTGGAATAATTAGACATTGAGATGTGCCAACTTGGATGAAAAGGGTTTGGTGTGAAAAGTTTGCAATCTTCAACTCAATCCTTCTTATTTGGTGTTCATTGGCTTTCTAAATGAAGCAAGTGAACATGGGGGTTCAAGTTTTCAATAGTATTTACCCCATGAAACAAGGGATTGATCATGTTGATGGATATGTTGATGTACCTTGAAGTTGATTCTTCACCCTTTCAAGGATCTTTTTTCCCACCTACTGCACAATGAATTGAAGATGGTCAAGGACTTCACACATCAAAAAGAAATCTAAACAATTTAATTTAAGAGAAAATGTGCAAAGGTTTGAACTTTTACCTGCAACACAGATTGTTGGTCTATCAATCATCAGTGCAGGCATGATTCATACCCTATTGATGTGATGCATGCATCAATGAAACACTAGATCACAAAAACATGATTCATAATTGTACAAGGAAAGGAGGAAAAGGAGTGCTCCATCAAGTGAATCGTGATCCACTATAAGTCTACTGTTCAACAAAGGCGGGCGATCATTGTACTGTAAAGCTGTCAATATAGAACATTTTCAACAAATGGTTGACAAATGTTCCTGAAAAAAGCTTAGAAATTAAAAGACAGAAGAACGATCTCGGGGAGAACACTGCTCATTATCAGCTAATCAATTGTCCAATACTGCATACATCAATCAGTCAGGATATGATTTATAGTCTGTAAGTTTTGAAATAGCATAACAAAAACATTAAAGAGTTCATGATGATCACCTTTAGAATTCTGTTGATAATTGCAGATCCACTCCAGAGTATCGGGAGCCTGCATTTGACTGCATACTTGTGTTAATCTTCCACCGGTTCCTGCAAAAGAAAATGTCAATTGAAGAGTAAATAAACCCGATGAGAATCGATTTGTACACACAACAGATGAGTTGACTTGAAAAGAAATCCATATAAAACAGCTGTAAATCTCATAATTAACCCATGTTTAACAGTCAAGGGCTCAACAGGAACTGATACATCACAAAGAAGCAAAAAACAAGGCCGTATTTGTACCTCTGAAACTGATTTATAGTCTAAATACAAGATGATTCTGCAACTATGTTGCTGGTAAAGAAACCAAAAATGAAAAATGATTTTGAACACTACTTTTGACTATAATTCTTTTACCGTTGATAACGGTACAGAGGTGGTACTACATCTAGTTAACAATAGTAGACACCAACTAATACATGTAGCCTAACTGCAAAATGTTATGCCCAGAACAAAAATGTAGTGATTCTCTCTGACATGGTTAATTCCCATTTCACAGCCATTGACATGAACGGTTAAGCATATCCTTTCCAACTTGTTGCTGGAGGAAGCAAAGTGTCAATAGGCAATTCCTTGGTTTTATTGGGCACTGTACCAAATGCTTATGGACAGACCCCCTCTTATCCAGATCCTTGGTCTTCATCAAGTTGCTTGTTGAAACCAGCCAATTGACTCTTCACAGATGCAGGTATATTTGCAAGGAGAACAGGCATCAATACCCTTAAACATTTTAAAGCTCCAATGTTGTTGTTAACAGCCCGTCGGCCCCTATCATTACCGCTCATCGACTCACAGCAGAAGGTTCCATTATTTTTTCAATAATCTGGAGGTAGAATTTCCAGTCAGGATGTTTATCTGTTATTGCAGACTGGCCAAATGGGTGTTCTCGTACATAATTTTGAACATCATCAGTCATAGCTAGCCCTTCCAAATAAACACGAAGATCCCCTCCTGGCCCTGCTCATTAAAAATTACAGGTGAAAAATATTTGGAATTTTGATAGTGAAGAATTAAGGAAAAAGAAATTATGAAAGGCTGACCTAATGAGTTGTCATTTTCATCACGGAAATTGTATGGATGAGGGAAGATGCCAGTATGTGGCTACAAACAGAAGGGACACCACCACATAAATGAAATATGACTAAAGAACTTAAAATAACAATGGCATAGATGACAATTATAAATGGATCATAATCATTCAACAAAGCCCGAAGAAAAGACCTAGAAAATATTGATTACCGGATTGCATAGGGCCTTGTAAGGAGAATCATCAATCAATAATGTATTGGATGGAGTATACTCTCCCAACTCCCATGGAAGTTTAGGTTCCTCCTTGTTCCATAGCTTCTTCAACTCCTTTAAGACCAGAGGTTTATGTGCATTATCAATGGTACTAGATCCAGTCATGGTGCATTTGGATTGGTCCTGTGAGAAATTATATGCAAGTCCGAAAGTAATTCAATTCATAGAAATGAGAAAGCGGTTCTAAAAACCTGAAAGTGACTCAAATCACCAGAATAAATGCAAATTATCTTTTAGTCATTTACCACTCCATGCAAAATAATGAAGAATAAAAGTAATACAAGGCAGATATTGTCTGTTCAAAAGAAATCACCTTATATCTGCCTGCTCAAAAGGCAGGCAGAAATGGGAGAACGTCATCTTAACAAATAAAAACAGGATCTGCATATGTGGGAATATAACAAGTGTACAAGTGGACCATGGAGTGGTATAGGTTCAAAGCAGGAAAAAAAATCCATAAAAAATATATATATTAAAAAAAATGAATGATAGTAAAAACTTTAATTTCAATAAGTTAGTTAAGGAAATCATATATGGGGAGATAGTGAACAGATTGGTTTACCTGGTTCTATGATATTGAGATAGCAAGTAAAAAGAACTCACCAATCCTAGTTGGTAATGATTGAATCCACTGAATTGTGGAGTAGGTCAATACTTTAGAATCAATTACATTTTCCATTCAAAAGGTCAATAAAGTTTCTCATATCGGCTATTAGTAGAAAGGCTCGTTGCAAGGAGAACTAGGATACACAATTGGCTTAGGAAGGTGTAATAGTCACAGCCAAATATCAAGGAGACAGAAGACTTACTTTTCATTACAACAATATTATTTTTGAATTAGAAAAAAACATCTGTAGTGGAAGGAGGCTCATTGACTTAAATCATTCCACATTGTCTTCCTTAAACAACTTAATTATTCTGACACAAAAGGCAGCTTTTAAGATAGATAATTAGATTCACATTAATTATGACCAGATATTACAGGTAAAAAATATATAAAAGAAAAGATTCCCTCCACCACCATCCCCTTGAGACGCAAACTTTCTCTTGATTCTACACACTCCGAACTCCAAATATAGGAAAAATCAAACAGCCAGCATCTTTACCAAACTACTTAATTCTGCTCATTAATAACAGATAATTTCCAAGCCAAAAATAAGAGGAAATTTATGTATGCCTAAAAAAGATTGTAGAGATAAGATAACTAAAATTGACCTAAATCAAGCTACTTAATTGCACTTATAGTGCAGTAAATGATGAGCAGATCATGTTTATTGAAGTAAATCTATAACAAGTGCACATGTAAATATTGGGCTACATGAGATAAAATATAAAACTTAAAAAGGATAAGGGCCTCAACGCTAGCAACATAAAAAAACCCCTATGAATTAAACTTTTTACATTCAAATTAAAAAATGAGACATTTTATTCTAAAATTAGAGGATCACTTACCCAACAAAATAAGAGCTTATCTTTTTTGTGTCCCATAAGACACTCGACCACAATATCCACATTGTAACTGCAAAAGTTATCAAAAATATGAATTACATCAAGAGTTCAAGCCACCAAATAATACCATGAATCAGCAGACCTTATTTTTACTTTTTAAAAAGATGCAAGCAAGCAAAAAAGGGCAAAAGGGTAACAAATTCCAATGGCACTAGCTTGAGGACATACTTTTTTCTAGAGGACCAGACACCGATGTTGAATCTCTCAAAGCAATACTTCAGAAAATCATCACAGAAAGGTCTTTTAAAAACTGAAAGAAAAGCACATTGTTGTCAGCATATGGCAGATAAAATGGATATCGACCATGATGACCAAACAAATCCTAAAAGTAGAATGAGAATCTTACGTGACTTTCCCCCAACCTTCCTGTGTGCCCTATGGGTTCTATGAGGATCTGCAATAATATCAGCAAGCAAACCATTTAAATCAAGGACAAGCAGTTTTTTCCTGTTAGAACTTATTACACCTCTTTGTGGTGACAGAGTCATTTTCTCCAGGCTCCTATCTTGATTCCTGATAGCGTCTGAGGAGGAAACAACCTCCATAAAATGGCTCGTTGGGGAAGAAGTAGCTCTTTCCTCCTGGCATGCAATTACTCCACCATTGTACAGAGATGAAGTTGAACCACTGATTTCATGAGTACTTGGTTTCACATTCTGACCAACAATTTTATTCATCAACCCAAAGGACTTCTCAAGACAAGTCTCAGAAGACTTTTCTTTAACATCATTGCTTATTATGTGAAATGAGAAGCTGACTTCTTCCCCGTTAAGCGAATCCAAGGAACCATTTTGTTTGTTGGATAAATCAGAAGATGTAAGATCATCTATAACACCTCTAATTGGTGAAGGAGGCAAACTCGTTTTATCCTTGCAATCAGATGGAATCACTTCCATGCTTTGTTTTGTTTCTATATCTGAAGAATTATTGATCAAATCATTGAACTCCATACCCTTTTGCAGACAAGCACCATAAAATTCTTTTGAGTCTTGTACAGCATGTTTCATTTCTTTCTTCCTGGTCCTCACCTTAGATTTGGTGGCCATGTTAGAACCATCAGCCTGAGCAAACCCTAAAATATGCAGCTGGTGACTAGGCTTATCCCCAGGGATCTGTTCTATTGTACAATCCAAGCATTTGCCTATCTCCCTCTTCTTGCTCTCCTTGCCATGAAGTGCTTCAAGGCATGAGCTTGAATCCCCCTTCTTTAGATGGAAGCTGCTTCTGCCTTGAGAATTATCATTAGGACCACTGATTGAACCAGAGTCCTCTGGGAGAACCTTAATGTTCAAATTATTTCCAAGTGAAGTATCAACTTTATCCCTTTCCAACATTTCATCCATCTCCAAAGTTTCTGATTGAGATAAGCTGATGGCAAGATGATCACTTGAATCAATTTCCAATGAGTCATGATCATTTGTCTCTTTCTTTTGTTTTGGTTTTATACTTACATCTGTTGTATTGACTTTGACAGAGTTTGTATCTGAAATGATCTCAGGAAGCACTCTACTCGAATCTGAAACTACAGGTAAACCCTCTCTTAAGGTATTGCTGTAGTTCTCAACTGATGATGTTAGATTACCTGTAATGGATTCAAGAATGTTATTCCCTCCGGAAGAATCCATATTCGTGGTCCCAGGTAAAGTTGAATTGTTGGTAGAGATACCATCATGACTGGGCAATGCAGGAGATACCACAGAACTATGATTAGAGGACTTACTTCTTCCTTTACGTCTGCCCCTATTTCGTTTTCTTGATTTTGTTTTCTTGGCATCAATGGTTTTTGAATCAACCTCAAGGGGCTTATCTATCTTTGCGGCAACACCAGCACCTGTACTTTTGTGGATGCATTTATCCTCGGAGAGTATCTTCTGTTTCTCCCTTGCTGATGCTTCACTGTTATTCTGGTGCTCTGCATCAGGATCTGCAATCTTTGATGCCGACATGCTATTTTGCGAAACACTAACTGAGGAGCCAGAAGGATTCTCTCGACTAGATCCAGAAGGATTCTCTCGACTAGAATAAGTTTTCTCCTGCCAAAATAACATATCTCTTGCCCATGGACGAGAATCTTTTGCCTTCAATGATATATTTATGCCAGATTCCATGCAACTCTTTTTCGAACCTGACTGCACACAATTTGATTGACCTCCTGTCATCTCATCAAGTGGCTTCATACTGGCACTAATGGATGGCTCACAAACATTGTCTCTTAATCTATCCAAGACCATAACATTAGTTAAAGATGGACTGTTGTCAAAAGAATGACTTTCAGAAATGGACTGGGCTTTACGCTTCCTCTGGTAATGTCTGGCCGGTTTTACTGATAAACTGCTTTTATTATCTAACGAAGATGAATCCATTTTACCAGCCATCTCATGCTTTTCAGGATCATCATCTGCAGCTTTTGGGATGAAGTCTTCCTGCTTGACTGATATCATCAGATTGTTACTGATGTGTGTTTCATTAAAGTTATCACTTTTTGAATCTGTTTCTGAATTTCCTAATGCTGATACACTGTTAATTTCCACCATTGACGAGTTAACAATGTCATGCAGGTTTGTACCAGGTGCCTGCTCACACACACCATGCCCCTTCTTTCTCTTTGAATATTTCCGCATGAAACTCTTTTCACGATAATTGTCATCCATTTTTGAGATTATTTCACCTTTCAAAGACAAATTTTCATGAAGAGGTGCACAACTTCCATTAGTTCCTTCTGGCACTACTCCCCCCATAGTTCCGGACGTAGCAAGTCTATCCTCCCTATTGGGATCTAAATTATGTCCGGAAGACATGACATGCTCTTTATTCTCTTCATTTGTGCCCTTGACTGAACTACTAATCATTTTTTCCCCCTCCTTGCCCACATCACTTTCCATCAGTGATGATCTACTCCTCTTCTTTTCATGCTTTTGGTTTTCTTCTCTAGAATGAAGACCTGTAAATTAAATGGAAAAAACATTCTTCATGATCGTTTTACTCACACACAACCTCATTTCAAGGCAACAATAGCAACAGAAAATGACCATAGAGAAAAAAATAGTAGCCATTCTCCAAAACCTTAAGATAGACTTCTACTTTGACTTAGATTCCCAACTGTCTGCAGGAAACTATTACAAACTCATACTTCAAGTAAGGAAGTTCTTTGGACATGGCATGCTGATTTTGGAGGTGCATAAAGCAGACAGTTGGGATATGTGGTTCAGTAATTGTCCCTAGTGTTCTGTTTGTTTTGGTTATGGATATTTCAGTTGTTTTGCTCGGAATTTTGGATTCAGTCTATATTTTCAAAAAGAAAAAGGACCTTCAATATCTAAATATATATGCATATAAAAATATCCAAAAATGGATGTTGTTGGAAAGTATATATATATATATATATATATATATATATATATATATATATATATATATATATATATATATATATATATATATATATATATATAAAGTGAAACTTATAAAGTAGAGATTCCAAGATTTTCTAGCACTTGGTTTTAATTTAATGTGACTCTAATCCCTGAAAGCCTATTAAGCTACAATTGAACTAGTTCTTTGCTAAATTATGGAACCACCAAAATCAAAGATATAATTAAAATCTAATTAAGGTCCACTAAGTAATGATTGAGAAAGTTCCAGAACTAAGGAGAAGCCAATATATTAAGTATGTTACAAAGCTGTTTCAGACTTGCTTCAGCTATTTTGGAAAAAGGCTTTCATGCAAATCTCGAAAGGCTGAAGTTGAACCCTTTCTTTTTTACCACAAACTTCTAAGTCTCACAACCAAAACACAAAACCTGGTAGGATACAAAAGGCTAGTTGTGAATTGTGACAAGCAAAATATGTTGGTGGAAACAAAAACAACTTGAGAGAATGCACAACCTTGTATTACTCAAGTACGACAAACATGCTCAAAAAGAAGAAAAGAGAATTGACATCATCATCACGAGGCTTGTATTTATGTCATTTTTCTTAAATCATCAGCACCTTCCCCATTTGAACTCTAAAACCAAAATAAAAAACAAGAAATGCCAAGCTCATCCACACTAGCTCCTCTTCTTCCAAGGCCCTCCAAACAAAAGTTCGGTCCTACTACTCCTCAAAGAACAAGACTAATCATTAGAAAAACAACCAAAACCTGTCCCAGCTTGCTGAAAAGTAATTTTTGTAGACATTTCCACATACACCATGTATAAGTTGAAGTTAAACAAGAAGGCCACGTATATATACATGTATATATAACTGGCAAAAGAAATTCTTTCATCCACATTGCATTACTCATTCACTAGTGAGCATCCATACATAGACAAGTTGTCTCATACCCTTTTGGAAGAGCTCCCATTAATCGAAATCATGAAGTCATTGAACTATATTGCTAAACCTCAATTCAGCAGCCATCATTCAGAAGTTCATCTAATCAACTTCAAAACCAATAGTCATAACCTCACCTGCTAAAACCCTAAATCATCAACATACGCATCAAACTGAGACTAAAACCCTACAATCTCAACAGAACAGATCAAAACAACAAAACCATTCAAATACCATTACGAAAAACACCAAAACCAGCAACTTTTCAATCAAAAGACACAAATTCGTACCTCATTCACATGCCAAACCAAAACCAACCACAAAACAAAGAACTTCAAAATCAAGAACTCAAATTCACCATAAAACCGAAGACCAAATCAAATCTAAGAACCCGGCGAGTAGAATCGACAAGAGAATCCAAAATGGAGTCTAAAAGCATCTAGAATCACACCTGAATCTAGATTTCTTCGCTTCCCCATGGCTGGAGGGACTCCTCCTCCTTTGTCTCGGGACCGAAAGGAATCGAATCGGATTGGGTATATGTTTGAGTAATTGAAACACTCACGAGTCACAAGTGGGGTTTCCGACTTTCCGTTTCCCAAACCCTCGAGATCCCCTCGCACGAATGGCAGCATAACTTGTTCCTCTTTCTAAAGTTTTAACTATCGTACTCCAACCCAATAAGGAATCGCTTAAGCATCCACGTGCACCCTTTCTTACCGCGCGATTGCCTTGGGATTGGTTTATACTATGTATATATATTAGTCCATGAATTATTGACCATTCTATGGAAATTTTATCTTAAAAATACTACTATTTTATTTCTGAAATTAAACTCTTAACTTTTTTAAAAAATTAAATATGGACAAGTCACATATATAAATTATAAATAGCTTCATGTAAAAAATAAAAAAAATTAATTAACTTTTTGAACAACAGTAATTAAATCTTAATCTAAAATAATTTATTAAAAAATATTTGCAAGTTTTTTTTGTTTTGCCTTATATGATGTTGAAAAGCATAAAAAAAAATTATAATGATATTTTTCATGTATTTTTATATTTTTTATTTATCAATAAATTATATATACTTTTTATATAATAACTTTTTAAAATTTTAAAAATAAAGGAACATCCTTATTTTCGGATTCAGGTACCGCCTTTCCCTTCTCTCATTGCTTCGCTTTCCTCTTTTCCAGAACCCCAGTGCCGATCCGAGGTATAAAACCCTAATCTCGTATTTGAATCCCTAGATTCTCACTTTCGAGTACTTCAACAGTTCTACTGTTCTGTTGTATCAGATCTCACCAGAAATCCTGATAAAAATGGCTCTTTTTTTCGACAATATTTGATCCAATTGCTGCCATTTCTCTTTGAATTTCTGTTTCTATCTTTCTTTATGTTATCTGAGATTGTATTTAGTGTTTGAAGTGAATTATTGCTTTGTTTGCTGGATCTGGGCTCCAAGTTTAGATCTTTAAGATTTTTATGTTTTGGTGGCTAGAGAATTCTGATTTCTTGTCGAAATTTTACTTTTTTTTACTTGCAGATGATCTATGGTTTGTGATTTATTGAATCTTTACCTGGATTTGTAGCATGTGATGGCAAAACTCAATTTTGGAATCTCATAGGAGTTGGATGTGACTCTGTATTAGTGTGAATTTTGTGTGTGTTTTGTTAGAGTAGGATTAGAATTATATGTTGAGCATCGATCCATAGGAATCTCATAGGAGTTTCACCGGTGTAGGCGTTGATTCGGGGCATCAAGCTTACAAGGCCAAGCATCCCCTTGTTTTGGCTGGATAATCAGTAGCATTGATATTAACTTGTAGGGGTATAGAAGTGAAGCAGCATGGTTCAGTTTAAGAATAGGTATATGGTGATGGAAGTGTTTATTGATCCAAACAGAGAGTTAGGTGGCCATGAACCAATTGTCATTAGCCATTTTAATTTGGCAAAGGCTATCAAAGATAGCATCTTATTGAATTTCGGGGAGTGCAGTCTCACCTTATCACTTTGTTCATTCCAAGTTAAATATGTGAATCCTGTTACAAGGGTGTGTGTTATCTGAACTTCCCGTGAAGATCATGAGAAAATATGGACTGCTATTACCTTGGTTAGGAGTGTTGGGAAGTGCCCAATAACATTCAACTTATTGGATTTGAGTGGGAGCATAAGAACCTGTAAAGCTGCTGCCTTGAAGTGTGACGAAGTGAAGTTTGAAGCATACAAGCTTTCTTCTGGTGGTTGTGTCAAACCTGAGATAACTCATATTGTTGAAAGCTGCTTCGAGAAGCTGAAGAATTTGGAGAGCTAAGATCAGCAAAATGATAGATGCCTCTCATATTCAGTTTTTGATATTGTAGTAACAGTGAGATAAAATAAAAATTTAAAAATATATATGAAATCCTAGCCCTACTCTAGCATGTTTAAATACTCTTTATGAGTTTTGTTTGTTTATGGTTTCTCAATTGCTTTTGTACTGTTATAAAGAGATTAAGTTCTTTAGATTGCTTCAGTGGAACACGGGATGGAGATCAAAGTTATATTGTGTAAACGCTGGGAGCTTTAAAACTTATACTCCATGCGCCACAGTTTTGTTGCCCAGACTATTTTCCAAGGGATTTAGATAGTTTTAACTACATGATTGTTGAGAACAAAACTGTTAAGAAAGCTTGCTGCCTTTTGTTAATTTCGTTCGTATACCATACAATTAGCAAAGGCCATTCTTTAAGCTGTGATCATAACATTGTAGTCTAGCTTGCTGTTCGGATATTGTTAACTGATCTTACTATTAACTTTTGATCTAGTTATTGAAAGTACAATTCATTTTTTATTCTTCAGATTTGTGTTAATTGATAAATAATCATGACACTGAACTACTTTGTGAAAATTTCACCCTTATTACAAAGGTTAGTTTTGACATTCGATGGCATTTCACTGGCATAGATTCATTTTCTCATTGACACTCACCATTTCTTTTCTCTCATAAAATGTCTATTCATGTGCTATATTTGTATAGTAACATGCATGCCCTTTGTGAATCGACCTGGTTCTAGGTCTCTTTCATGGGCCGTGGTGTTAGTAGCGGTGGTGGCCAGAGTTCACTGGGCTACCTATGTGGCAGCGGCGAGGCCTATAAACCTGCTGCAAATCATGCTTCCAACTGTTGACAACAGTGTGCCAGCCAAAAATCCAACTGCCACTCCTGTAGTTGATAAAAGCTAGTTGGTTCCAGCAGGGGTTCAAGAAAAAACTAAAAACTACTTCCGAGCTGATGGCCAGATCAACGGCAACTTTGTCACGGTGAAAGCAATGGCCCATCACCTAGCTGTTGATTATATATATATATAATCTCTTTTGAGTCAATTTCTATATATTGTTTTATGCCACATTTACCGGTCAAGCAAATGTTGTCTTTAATGTAAGTTAAAATACAGTAATTCAGTTATATGTAATTTCATTTAGCTGTGAATTTGAAATACGAAAAAACCAAACATTTCCCTGGCTGTATTAGAAATTGAGAAATGTTGATTCTTTGTGTGCATTTTCATTGATGTAATTGTTCAATTTAATAGTCACCAAAGGACCATTGGTCTAGTGTTATCTCGGGTTTCGTGCGTTGGGTAATTCGTTTGATTGAGCATGCTCTCAGGTTTGAGTCTCAGCTCCTGTAAATGAGAGAAACAGTTTGGGTAATTCACTTGATTGAGGACAAAGTTTTCAGATTTGAGTCCCCATATATGTTACATGCACAGTGATGAGTCAAAGATGTTCGTCACCTAAGGTCATGTCGGTTGACGTTCTAATGCGGAAGGTTTATCCTCTATGTCAAAATAATAATAATAATAGTCTTGAATTCTCCATTTTGGGGGTCCGCACAGAAATGTGCAGGGTTTTGAATAATAGTGTTTGTGATTTGTGCTTTTTATGAAAACAGTTGTGTTTGTATAAATATAGCTTTCTTACGGGTATGTATTGGTGTTTTTCAACAGTGACTGATTTACAGACCGGGACAGTCTTCCTGGCTCTGTAATATGTAGCTTTCCAATGGAGGCCTTGATAAAAATTTCTTGAATTCTTTCCAAATCATTTGAGAATTTATGTATCTTTCACAATTTAATGATGATGTAATCTCTTTTTTATCTTTGTGGGAAAGCTCTGTTGATTAAAAGTTTCAACATTGCCCGGTTCTTAGTAACATGCTAATTCAATGAACAGCACCATCCTGTCGAAAGGCAAAAGCACAATGAAACACTCAACACTAGTTTTATATTGGGAATGCGAGTAATTTGTCTGAAAAAGAATCCGAATAAAAGATGTCTAAATTTAGGGACTCTTGGTACAGACACTAGTTCTTCACTTGTACTGTTTCTCTGTTTGCTTCTTGCTGCACAATTTCACATTTTCAATATGATCCTTTACTTTCCACAGCCTGAATGGTGGGTAGTTGCCCTCACCTATGAATCTGCGAGTATTAACAGCTTAAAACTCTGTATGTATGTACAGTTAAGAATGAAGAATAGAGACTTGCCTGAACTTAACTTTCTATATTTGGGTGATATGGAAATAACTACAAAAATACTATTTGATGAGCATAAAGATGAGTACACTAAAAGATTGAATAAAAGAACTCACCGTTGTAGGTTCGCTGAGTATTGCACTAGAATCCAACTTTCACCACTCGCTTCCTTGCTATGGATCCTCAATCCCACTGTATCCTAGGTTTTCTATGACACGAATGACATATTAAAGTTTGCACAGGTGTACACTTCAACATAAAGGCCCCTAAAGAAAAAAAAAAAAGAGTATGAAAATGGAGAAAAAAACTATGACAGGTGATACCTGATGTAGGGGAGCTCTCAGAAATCACCAGCGTGAGAGGTACTGAAAATATTAGATGAGGAACATTATCGTTCTAAACAGAGTTACATTAACAAGACTTTTCACCAGCATAAGGAAAAAGAGAAAAGAAAAGAAATGAACAACTTATTGAAACCTGCTCTAAGACACAATATGTCATCGAAAAAAGAATCCACCCCATCAGATCCACCCATGAGCAGAAAAACATAATTTTTTGAGTCTGTGCAGTCACCAGCTAATAAAACTCGAGGAGAGGGCCTTCCTCCATGAATTAACACATTGGTAAAAGTACCAGAATCTGAACATAAACACATGATTTATCAAATTGCTCAAGTATTTTAAAAAATGAAATATGAATATTCATAACTAACACCTTATGTGATCAAAGTCTACAACATCAAGGAACAGAGGACCATGCAACTATATCAAGGGTCAAGTTTCAAAATACATACCCAAATGGGTCTAAGGAGAAAAACATTTCAGTTGTGCATAAAAATTCTCTTTTTCGGATTAACATCATAGATCATCAAAATAAAGATGAAAAGATTAAAAAAAATCATCAAATGCTGAAACATTTCAATGAAGAAATTGATTGATGAAAAGGTGCTTTGGCAATGTCCACCTTTTTTACAAAAAGGTGTTTTTCTCTACTAAATCAAGATTTACCTAAAATATGTCCAAATTAGGATCAAAGAAAAGTTCCTAAATGGTTTGAGCATAGAAAATTTCTAAATAGAGAACAAACACTACTTACCGATTTTCAGTTGATAAACCTCGTTATCATCATCTCTACCACCAAATACAAACAAAGATCCTTCAGCTGAAACAGTAGCATGTCCTGAACGAGGAGGAAACACAAGGTCTGGAGTTTCTAGTTTCATCCACATCTGGGTACCTGCAGAAGTGAACATGTTAAAAGGAATCACAAGCAAAGGGAGTAAAACATGAATATGACAATCTACTGAAACCAAAAGATAGAAATTGAACTCAAATGAACCACATTTAGTAAGTTTTGATGAATAGTTGTTGATATCGTTACATTTGCCAACAAAGAGCATTGCAAGCATAAAAATTGACAAGATCTGATAATTGCACAAGTGGCTCATTCCTCCTAACTATCATGCAAAGAAAAGAAAGGCACATGTATAACATTAAGCGGATCTCATCGGCACATAGATAAATTAGTCTTGAAAAAAGACCTAACAAACTAAAGCCCCAAACTTCCAACTAAATACATCTATGGAATTTTATTCAACTCCGCTTATCCAATCAAATGTTAAACAAGATGAAATTGAGAAGTAATTCACAACAATCTATTTTGTATTCTTGATTTCCTGTTTTATGGGCCATACCATATGGGTCTTCATTCTGTACTTACTATCTCTGAATTCATGTTTTATCCACTTCATTTAAAAAAATTAAAAAAAAAGAAGTTCACATAAATTTACCATATTTCTCCATATTAAAAAAAAGGACACATCTGCCTGTTCTAGCTAAAATACCTGTATAAAAAATGTGGATGTCAGAAAAGTAGTTGCCTGATAAATCCTGACCACCAATCACAATTAGTTTGCCTTCCCAATATGAGCAGGTATGACCAAAACGTGGACAAGGTGGTTCCCCAGCCATGCTGCATGATGTCCAGGAAGAGCTTGCTACAATGAGCAAAAAAAAGTGTCCAATCTTGAAATGTCTCTTCTAAGCATCTAATTAGATGTGCATACAAAGAAAAGTTGCAGAACAAATAGAAGATTATTGTATGGCACTCATTTTACTCTATACATAAAACAATAATTAAGTTAACTATTCGATTGCCATCCATGCTTAAAAGAGACATAGAGACATAGAGGCAACAATTGTGGGAAAATCAAGGGGGGGCACTCCTAATTGTGTGCTTTTTATGTCCATGAATAAAAGGAATGTTGAACAGCAGCAACATTCTTTAAAATGAATAGCAAAGTTACCTTTCACTTCTATATGTTTTGAAATTATTTTTAATCCAAAAATCAACAAAGTGGGATAAGATAAAAGTTCAATAATGCAATCAGCTAATTTCTAACAAAAGATCGATAAACTTAGTTATTTTCCACTATGTTTGCTGTCAATACTTCTCAGGACAGTCAGTTTTGAAGCACTTAGATGATCTAATTCTATTTTCCAATCCTTTTTGTACTTAGTTGAGGTCCCATTCAAACTTTATGGATCATATCCCACAAGGCCATCTTGATCCATTTTAAATTATCTTCCAAGAGAATTTGCTTCTAAATTTCATTTCTCTGTCAGTTGATAAAATAAGTCATCTATCTACCACTCATCACAAGAAGTAGTATAATATCTTCCACCATAGAGCAACAATTTTGAGAAATTATATGACCAGAAGTTTTGGAATTTCTGATTGTTTCTTGGACCAATTTAAATTGATTGGAGAAGTATCATAATTTAGATCATTTTCTAAAACCAATTTAAATGATAGAATTTAAGAATCTGAAAAGGTTTGCACTGAGTTGGGAATGGTTACCTGGGGCATACATGTGAAGACTATTCAAACATTCAAGTTGGTTAGTGTCTGATACAGAACAGCCACCAAATATATATAACTTGTGGGAGAGATCACAGAATGCAGCACTATGTCCGAACCGCTTTACTGGACTTTGACCAGTTGTATGCAATTTGCACCATAAATTGTGTGCTTCGCAGTTAACAGTTTGTTAGATGTTAAACCTTAATTTCATTACAATGCATAAATAAACCAAATCAGGAACTGTGGTTGTTCAAAGTGAAGTACATGTGTGCAAAAAATAAAGATCGTTTGTTACGGTCATAGATCCATCTGCACCCCCGAATATGATTAGTACATCCCCAAAAGTAGAGCAAGTGTGGTTGCACCGTGGAGAAGGTAGAGATCCACTCATAAGTGGTTTGCTCCATTTTCCATTGGCTGCAAAACTAAATTATGTTCAGTGACACATTTCTAATATTCCCTCTCTTCTTTTTAGAAGAAGATATTCATGCACTGGTTTAACTTGATTGCCATCTAAAATAAATGAGGAACCCTCCAACAAGAGGTACCAAAACATAAGATACATAAAAGAGAGAAATACATAAAGAACAACAACATATTTTCCTCTTAGAAAACATCTAAAAGAAATTCCAGAAAAAATCCAAAGCAAGAAACTTATTTATATTGAACTAAGTCTACTAGAAGCCATATAAAGACAAGTTACGCACCAAAATACCAAATTGATTTATACAGGTCTATTTAAAATAAAAGAAATATGCTGATCTTGGAATTTGATATAGCCACTAAGTTATGGTACAATACTTTCAACATATATTTCCACTACCTTCTTGTTGTCATTATTCAAACCTAAACCTTTCTTCTGTTCAGAAACAGAGGTATTTTCTACTGTAGAAACCCATTCAGATATAATACAAAGATAGCACTAGAAAACTCATGAGAAGGCCAAAGATGATCAAAGTACTGTAGAAAGAAAGAAAGATCTCGAGAAAAAGAAAGAATGAAAATGAAATGCCGCGAATTCACACTATAAAAAGAAGAAAAAACAAACTCGAAAGAAATGCAAGAAAATCTCACCGGTATCGAATACATGAACATCATTGGTATTGCGAGAGCCATCATTACCCCCAAAGACGTAGAGCAGATTTCCAACGACATTGCAAGTGTGGCCACATCTGCGCCCCAGCGGCTGTGACCTTGGCTGAGAATCGTCGACCTTAAACCACTCCATCCTAAAGGGATCCATGCTTCAGAGCGAAGGAGATAACATGGAAAGCGAAAAGCAGGAGCTTTGAATTAGAGAGAAATGGTGACCAAAGAGATCAAGTAGCTTTCTTTTGCTTAATTGTAAATAGGTTTAAGTACATAGAGTAGGGTAACTTTTTAAGAATTTATTTAAATATAAATTTAAGGATAATTAATTGGCTCTGTGGACGATTTTTCCAATATAAATTGAAGAATTTATTTTAATAATCTATTAGTCACTGGGGAGGGCAAAATCGTCAATTTCCATATCTTTTACTATCCCAATTTTATATTAAAACAATTTTTAAAAAAAGTTATCCTCCAATATATATATATATATATATAAGTGTGTCTATTTTTAATTTTTTAAAAATCTAAAAAATGAAAATTAGGTTAGAAGTTTTAAATTTTCTCAAAATTTTAGATTGTTTTAATTTTAAAAATCTATTTATATGACTAAAGGGGAGTATTTTTAATTTTAAAAGTATCTATTTCTCTATATATTTATAGGATTCTATCAGTTATAGATAATTTTAATTTTTTAAAAATTCAAAAAAACTATATTGAGATTTTGAAATTTTCTCAAAAGTTTGGAGTTTTTTAATTTTAAAAAGTCTATATGAGTATTTTTTTAATTTTTAAAAGTATTGCTAATATAGATAATTTTAATTTAAAAATAAAAAAATTAGATTGGGATTTTGAAATATTCTCAAAATTTTGGATTTTTTAATTTTTAAAAGGTATAATTTATATATCTATATCTATAAATCTATTATCTATCTATATATCTATATATCTATATCTATATATAATACTAAGCAGTCTAATTAAAAATATGAAAAAACCAGAAAATTAGAATGGAGTTGCGAAATTTTTTTAGAATTTTAAAATTTTTAATTATAAAAAGTCTATCTATCTATATTATATTACTAAGTACGAATATATTTAATTTTAAAAGAGATCTATCACTTTAAATATTTATGGAAGTCTAATAATTTTGAAAACAAATTCAAAAACTACCTAATTAAGATTATGAAATTTTATGATAGTTTTTAATTTAAAATAATATAAACATCTCAAAATTTTGGATTTTTTGAAAATTTTAATAAGTATCTATAGTAATTAAATTGAGATTTTAAAATTTTCTCATAATTTTGAATTTAAATATAAAAAAAATTAGAATAGGTTTTGGAATTTTCTCAAAATTTTGGAATTTTTAATTATAAAAAATATTTATCTTCATTAATTTAATTTTAAAAAAATATCTATCTATCTAAATATTTATTAAGTATATCCCATAATTTTTATTTTATAAATTTAATTTTAGAAAAAATTAAAAGACTACATAATTTAATTGAGATTTTGAAATTTTCTATAAAATAATATGAATATCTCAAAATTATCGATTTTTTTAATTTTAAAAAGTATCTATCAATATTACATAGCGAAAGAGAATTAGTTGGATAAATTTAATTTTGAATATTATTAATTTAAAAGATAATGAATTTGAGATTTTAAAATTTTCTTATAATTTTGAATTTAAATAATATAAATTTCTCAAAATTTTGGATTTTTTTAAAATTTTAAAAGTATCTAATATATATTAGATAGTGAAAGAGAATGAGTAGGATAATTTTAATTTATTAGTCTTTTTGGGATTGGTTTATGCTATGTATATATATTAGTCCATGAATTATTGACCATTCTATGGAAATTTTCTCTTAAAAATACTACTATATTATTTCTGAAATTAAACTCTTAACTTTTGTTTTTTTAAATAAATATGGACAAGTCACATAAATTGTAAATAGCTTCATGTAAAAAATAAAAACAATAATTAAATTTTTGAACAACAGTAATTAAATCTTAATCTAAAATAATTTATTAAAAAATATTTGCAAGTTTTTTTTGTTTTGCCTTATATGTAGATCAAACGCAGTGAAAGGTAGCTCGAGATCGACTCAGAAAGCTTTCGAAGTTAATTTCGAATTTTGAGGTAGAGCTTTCGAGCTTCAATTTCGAGCTCGAAATTAATTTCGAGCCGAGTCGAGATCGATCGAGCTCAGCTCGAAAGCTCGAAATTTAATATTAATATATTAATATATAATATAAATATTATTTAAAAAATCAATAAAATTTAATAAAATTAGTAAAAACTAATAAATATTATAATATATGAATAAAATATTTAATATCTTGTATTGACATATAATATATAATATAAAAGAATTAATTTATAAATAAGTTTATAATTTAAAACTAAATTCGAGATTTAAAAATTATAATTAAGTTCTTAATTTCGAACTTTTCGAAATTTCAGGAAATTAAAATAAAATCGAAATGAAAACTTATTCGAACTAATTTCGAAATTCGAAATGCTTATTTCGAAATTGAATTCAGACTCGTCTCTCTGTTACTGATCCTACTTATATGATGTTGAAAAGCATAAAAAAAATTTATAATGATATTTTTCATGTATTTTTATATTTTTATTTATCAATAAATTATATATACTTTTTATATAATAACTTTTTTAAATTTTAAAAATAAAGGAACATCCTTATTTTCGGATTCAGGTACCACCTTTCCCTTCTCTCATTGCTTCGCTTTCCTCTTTTCCAGAACCCCAGTTCCGATCCGAGGTATAAAACCCTAATCTCGTATTTGAATTCCTAGATTCTCACTTTCGAGTACTTCAACAGTTCTACTGTTCTGTTGTATCAGATCTCACCAGAAATCCTGATAAAAATGGTTCTTTTTTTTCGACAATATTTGATCCAATTGCTGCCATTTCTCTATGGATTTCTGTTTCTATCTTTCTTTATGTTATCTGAGATTGTATTTAGTGTTTGAAGTGAATTATTGCTTTGTTTGCCAGTTCTGGGCTCCAAGTTTAGATCTTTAAGATTTTTATGTTTTGGTTGCCAGAGAATTCTGATTTCTTTTCGAAATGTTCCTCTTTTTACTTGCAGATGATCTGTGGTTTGTGATTTATTGAATCTTTACCTGGATTTGTAGCATGTGATGGCAAAACTCAATTTTGGAATCTCATAGGAATTGGATGTGACTCTGTATTAGTGTGAATTTGTTGTGTGTTTTGTTTAGAGTAGGATTAGAATTATTTGTTGAGCATCGATCCATATGAATCTCATAGGAGTTTCACCAGTGCAGGCGTTGATTTGGATTTTGGGGCATCAAGCTTGTGAGGCCAAACATCCCCTTGTGTTGGCTGGATAATCAGTAGCATTGATATTAACTTGTGGGGGTATAGAAGTGAAGCAGCATGGTTCAGTTTAAGAATAGGTATATGGTGATGGAAGTGTTTATTGATCCAAACAGAGAGTTTGGTGGCCATGAACCAATTGTCATTAGCCATTTTAATTTGGCAAAGGCTATCAAAGATAGCATCTTATTGAATTTCGGGGAGTGCAGTCTCGCCTTATTGCTTTGTTCATTCCAAGTTAAATATGTGAATCCTGTTACAAAGGTGTGTGTTATCAGAACTTCCCATGAAGATCATAAGAAAATATGGACTGCTATTACCATGGTTAGGAGTGTTGGGAAGTGCCCGATAACATTCAACATATTGGATTTGAGTGGGAGCATAAGAACCTGTAAAGCTGCTGCCATGAAGTGTGACGAAGAGAAGTTTGAAGCATACAAGCTTGCTTCTAGTGGTTGTGTCAAACCTGAGATAACTCATACCATTGAAAGCTGCTTCGAGAAGCTGAAGAATTTGGAGAGCTAAGATCAGCAAAATGATAGATGCCTCTCATATTCAGTTTTTGATATTGCAGTAACAGTGAGATAAAATAAAATATATATATATATATGAAATCCTTACCCTACTCTAGCATGTTTAAATGTCCTTTATGAGTTTTGTTTGTTTATGGTTTCTCAATTGCTTTTGTACTGTTATAAAGAGATTAAGCTCTTTAGATTGCTTCAGTGGAACGCGGGAGGGAGGTTGAAGTTATATTGTGTAAACGCTGGGAGCTTTAAAACTTACACTCCATGCGCCACAGTTTTGTTGCCCAGGCTATTGTCTGAAAGATCATGATTGTTGAGAACAAAACAGTTAAGAATGCTTGCTGCCTTTTGTTAATTTCGTTCATATACCATATGATTAGCAAAGGCCATTCTTTAAGCTGTGATCATAACATTGTAGTATAGCTTGCTGTTTGGATATTGTTAATTGATCTTACTATTAACTTTTGATCTCATTATTGAAAGTACATTTCATTTTCAATTCTTCGATTTGTGTTAATTGATAAATAATCATGACACTGAACGACTTTGTGAAAATTTAACCCTATTGCAGAGGTTAGTTTTGACATTCGATGGCATTTCACTGGCACAGATTCATTTTCTCATTGACACTCACCTTTTCTTTTCTCTCATAAAATGTCTATTCATGTGCTATATTTGTGAAGTAGCATGCATGGAATACACTTCTTCTGATTCTTGATCGAGGTTTTATTGGTGTTCTCCACATTTGGTAGGCCCTCTTTCTTTTTAATTGTTCCATCCATTCAATGTAGGTAAAATGAATAGATCCGAATATGAATCATAAGAGTATCTTAACGCAGTTTGTTCTTGGTCTTCATGTTAGCTGTTGTCATATGGACACTCGTAAATTGTTACATGCAGTAGGTTTACAGTTTAGTTTATGGCAAAGGTTCTCAAATAACTCTGTCGCATGTGGAAAAGCTTAAATCTACAGCTTGAGTATGCTGTTCTCAAGATTATATTGGTTGGAGTAAAACAGCGTGAGCCTTGTAGCATGAGTTATCATTAACTTTGATAATTTAGTCCGATTATTCATGTCTATAGTGTAAACTTATATTCTAATTTGCATTCCAAAATATGTCTATGAATACAAATAATGATTGATGAGATTTGTAGCAGCCATATATTATACAATGTAAGTATTGACATATATTCACACAAGTCTTCATATTTGCAATTTTTTATTTGCTCAAAGACAAGGTCAACTGTGTCAAGACAATTAATTCAATTGGGTAAATGTTCCACCTTTGAAAAAGCTGCTGCAAAGTTCAGTATAGAATTATGCTCTTTTGAGATTGCTTCTGATTGTTCTGCAGGTGCAAACCTTTTCCCACATATCCTCGGACATATGACATGCTTCATGCTATGGGGATTCTTTCCCGTCATCTCACCTCAGACAAGTGTAGCTCATCTTATCTGTCATTAGAAATGGACCGTATTCTGTGCCCCGAGGCAAGTTCCAACTTAGAATTCTCTCATCATCAATTTTTAGGTTATTGTAGACATCGATGTTTCTCATCATCACACTAATCTTTTCTTAGATTGTTGAGAGAAGATTATTTTGATACTGCAGATTTATTATTTATTTATTCTTTTGGTAGGGATGGGTTGTTTGACGTGACACTTCTATTATGATTGAGAAGGCAAGAGCTCTGATCATACAGCTTCACTGGGATGCACGAGTTATTGAGCTTCAAACCGACGATGGTCAAAGATTACTTGTATGCCAGAAGCCATTTTTGAAGAAATAATAAGCTTTGATGTGAGCAATCCTAACTTGGTAAGTTCATCTATTATTCTGTTGTAAAATCTTTGGTAAAAGTGAGAACATATAAAGCCCTATCTTCAGTAGTTAGGAGTATGCAATGACATGAAAATAACAGATTGAGGTAGAGATTTATGGATGCCTTTTGTGAAAGAGCACCATACCAAACTCATTGAACCTATGATAAAATATCCTCAAATTTTGTCAATTCTTACCCCTTTGTGATATTAGGGGTCAAGTTGAGTACCATTCCATCACAGCCATCAGCATCTCTGGATTCTTTACCTGATACAAGACTGCCAATAATGTATAAAGACGGCACATGAACCATTGGTCAAAAGAAAAGTTTCCCATCTGCTATCATGGTTTGCCAGCCACATTAATTCTTCATTTAGATTTCTTATGATGAAATTCTCAATTGGATTCGAAATGAACTATTCTTTCAGCAGACCGGGCGGCAACAATCGACATTTCTTAATTTTGTGACAAACTTTTCTGCTGTACATGTCAGATTTCTCTTCATGAAATGTTAATATCCGAGTTTCTGTTCTTCGTTGTGATGCATATAAAATTATTGAATTTTTGTGGGAACATTAGTCAGATTCATGATGAAGTGGCCTAATTGATCTATTCTTCATTGTAGAACTTCAGGTTTGTATGGTTAAATCTTCCCATTTGCTAACTGAAATCTCATTAGCATATCACTTTCACTTTGTATGCATATAATACCTTGTTTGTTGCAGAGAAAATAATTAATAATAATAAGTTTATATTTATGATTAGAATAGTCATACCATTGACTAAAATTTAATTATAATCTTTAAAATTTTACCAAGCTCATACCAAAATTATTCCAACTCCAAATTCTCATGAATTTAAAAGTGAATGGCACTTCCCTCATGATTAATTTTGGTATTTCCTACCAAGCTTAGTTAGTTTTCTGGAAAAAAGTAATAATCAATTTCACATGCAAAATGTTTCAAATTCAGGAACTCTGTGTGAAAGAATTTAAAACGAATGACCAAGAACTTTTTATATATACACAACTATGTTTCAGTGTCTACCAAGGTAAATGATCTTTATTATTATAATTAAAACTTAAGATATTGGAGAAAATTGAAGATTTATATCATGATTTCTTTGGATTTTTAAAAATTATTTTAAATAAATTCACTGAGATATTAAGAATAATTATTTAAATTTATTAAACTAATTTTTCTAAACAACTTTATCCATATAGTTGATTTTTTAATTATTTATTTTGTATTTTAAAAATCCAATAATATTTCTCTACTGATGCTTTTACGATTATTATTAAAAAAAAATTAGATTGATAGAATTCAGACAAAGTTAACTTTCTAAAACCAATTTAAATGATAGAATTTGAAAGGTTTGCAGTAAATTGGGAATGGTTGGATCAAACATGTGAAGATTATTCAAACATTCAGGTTGGTTACTGTCTGATACAGGACAGCCACCATATATATATAACTTGCATGTCACCAGTTGTGGGGACTTTGCACCATAGATTGTGTGCTATGCATATTAATAGTTAGTTTCATTAAAATGCATAAATAAATCAAATCAAGAACTGATCTCGAACTTCCAATAGTCTCCATACAAGAGGAATCTATGTTTCGGAGTGAAGAACTGGGAAACGAGTTTCGGAAAGAGTAATAGTGATCAAAGGAGATCGCCCGTGTGGCAAAAGAGAAATTATGATTTTATCAAAATTATTTTAAAAAATAAATATAGCATTTCAATTGTTGATTTCTTATATTAAATATAGAGTTTTTTTTATACGTATGACAAATAGGTAATTAAAAATAATTTGAAATGAGTTATTTGTAATTATGATTTTGTGAAGGAGTTATAAATAAATTTATGTTTAATTTATAAATAAAAATATATGAAATTAATTTTTTATTTAATTTTTAATGAATGTAGGGGTATAAACTATATAAAAAAATCAAAGGGATCGCTTCACATATATTGTAAGTTAAGATTTTATATTCAACGTAGGTTAAAACATAAAAGTTTAGTCTTGTGATGATAAGTAAAATAAAAATAAAATAGTAGATTATAAAAATGTTATTAAAAAATAAGAAAGTAATAAAAAAACTCTTAAATGTATTATGTTGTTAGCAACTTTCACAAAGAAAGTTGCATTGCATTCCTTATCACAATAATAGGTTGCCGAATTAAATGACACCTATAACTTATCTATATTTATCAAAAATATATATATATATATATATTATGTTATCAAAAATTATGTGTGTGATAAAAAAAAAGAAATTAGCATACCTAACAAAGTATTGTTATAACAACATTTAAAGTAGAACATTAATAGCCCATGTTAACCATCGACATAGAGCTTCGCCGATGAGAGATCATGAGTTCAAAGCATATCGTCAGATAATGCATGATCGAACTCTATGAATCAAGAACACAAGGAGTATGTATGGCAAAATGGAAAGGTTTAGTTGGTGATTATTTGAGAAAGTGAAGGTAGACATGCACTCCAATGGCATCACTCTGTTTGCATTGGATTAAACCAAAACAAAGAGTTAACTGTTGTTGTGCCTTACTAAACTACCAAACATGATCCAAAGGAATGGTCAATCATATATCTACACTCAAATTACTAATTTAACACATCCTAAACAACAAAAAAGAATGATTAACTTAATGATACAAATCAAAAGCAATCCAATCTTCTTCCCTATTGGAATACATCTCTTTGAATAAGTTCTGAGGATCTTGTAATTAATTGTTGACACCTATGAATGCAGCATGTTTGAATGCTGGGATTTCTTTGGCTAAATACTACACTTGTCCTTGTAACTTAGTGATAATTTAATGAAGAAAGCTCCTTAAAACAGACTCTTTTTATTATTATTACTATTTAAAAAACATAACATGAAAAGTGCATTGCGAGATGTAGAGTGACAGAGTTCCCGAATAAAAATCTCTCAAGAAAAGTTTGTTCTTATTTTGATGTCTGTTTTATTCACGAAAATATCAAAGAATTGTATATTTCAATGGTAGAAGTAAATGGTAACGATGAAATATAAAAACAAAGACGGATAATAATCTGATCACATCAAGCGATCGAGCAAGATCAGTGTAATGTACATAGATAAGCCAATTGGCACATCTTCCTAAGGGCAAATATCGCAATGGCTTATGCCCGTACAAACAAAGTACTTTCCATCGGTTTTTCCCGACCGATGATTTGGTTATCGGTCGGAATGCACAAGACTAGACGACACCGAATCACTCCACAGTGCACATGTATCCTTACAGTGAATGCAGAGGACATTGGCCTCAGGACAAACACCAATCTCTGATCAATGTGGTCCTTAATTGGATCAATGTAAGGAGCTCACATGCTGGATAAGACAATGGGGTGCTGCTCACTTTGAGCTCACACTATGAATCCCTTAGCCATGTCCCCAATCTACTAACTCATAGGGGTCCCTATCCTCTATTCATTCCCCCTGTTTTGTTCCACTAAAATGTAGAAAATGATGAGCAATCTCCACCGTCGAATAAAACGCCAATCAGTGAACGCCATCTGGCACGCCATAGCTGGTCATTAATTAACGGCAACGGCGACGTTACAAGCGTGCGGCGGCGGTAAGGCGGGGCCCACCAGCAGTACCGTTACGGCGGCTAAGATTTATCGGGATCCATACTTTTTTGGTTTGCGATCTCGAGGCAGGATATCAATGATACAGAGGGATTCAGACGGCGCCGCAGATCTCGTGGTCCGGGAACCGATCTGGTCTGCGGCCAAGCACGTGCCGTATTCCGGAGATCAAACCCGTTATGCCACGTGTCTATACCGCACACTCTATGGTCATGATTAGCCGGCTTAGTCCTGTTGCCTCACCAAGAGGTGACGAGACCCCTCCTCTCATTTTTACTATGAATGGACTAAACTATCCCCACTTCTTTACATACCAATGGCAAGCCCGTGATTTCCTCCAACTTGAGGGACTAAAATATAACCATGGTTAACTTTCAAACTACACCCTCTCACTCTTTCAGTTAAGTTCCCCTCCTACTTATTTAAGCCCTTCAACCTCCCACGCTCTTCATCCCTCCCAACTTCCCTCCCCGCCGGAATCCAACTTCCCAAACGTAACTCCACTTCCTCCCAGGAAATGGCCACTTCCGCCGTAGATTACGCTCTTCCGCTCCTCTTGCTTTCCAAGTTCCCCATCCCTCCGCTCTTCGCCGTTCTTCTCGTCGGCGTCTCGCTTCTCTGGTTCGCTCCCGGCGGCATCGCATGGGCCTTCTCTCGGGCCGCCTGGGTTATTCCGGGACCTCCAGGCGTTGTTTCCGCCCTCTCTGGCACCGCCGCCCACCGTGCACTGGCGAAGCTCTCCCGCTCCTTGGAAGCTTCCAAGTTGATGGCTTTCTCTGTTGGTTTCTCTCGTTTCATCGTCTCCAGCCACCCTGAGACCGCGAAGGAGATCCTCGGTAGCTCGGCCTTCGCCGACCGACCCATCAAGGAGTCGGCTTACGAGCTCCTCTTTCATCGGGCGATGGGTTTTGCTCCATACGGTGAGTATTGGAGGAACCTCCGGAGGATCTCCGCCACCCATTTGTTCAGCCCCCGGAGGATCTCGGCCTTTGGGGAGCAGCGCAAGGAGATTGGGGTTCACATGGTTGGAGAGATACAGAGCTTGATGGGGAGAGATGGTGAGGTGGAGATCAAGCAAGTTCTGCATTTTGGGTCTTTGAACAATGTCATGATGAGTGTTTTCGGGAAAAGATTTGATTTTGGAGAGGAACAAGGGTTGGAACTTGAAGGACTCGTCAAGGAAGGGTATGAGCTGCTTGGGGTGTTCAACTGGAGTGATCACCTGCCATTGTTGGGGTTGTTGGACTTGCAGGGTGTGAGGAGGAGGTGCAGGAAGCTGGTCACCAGGGTTAATTTGTTTGTTGGGAGGATCATTGAGGAACATAGAAGGAGAAGAAGTACTGCTGCTGCAGCTTCTAATGTCGGGGACTTTGTTGATGTGCTGCTTGATTTGGAGGAAAATGAGAAGGAGAAGCTCTCTGATGTTGACATGGTCGCTGTTCTTTGGGTAAGAGCATTGTTTAATTTCCTTTCTTGTTGATCTTTTTGTTCTTCTTAATTGATACTAAAAATCCCAACTTTATTTATGATATTGACTTTGACTTGTTTGGTGTTATTCAATCCAATGATTTGTTTGATGATGTTTATAAGAGTGCTGATGGGGCCACCTTTGCATGGTATCAGGAAATGATCTTCAGAGGCACAGACACTGTAGCCATTCTTCTTGAATGGATCATGGCGAGAATGGTCTTGCACCCTGACATCCAAACCAAAGCTCAGGCAGAGATTGATGATGTTGTTGGAGAATCTAGACCTGTCTCTGATGCTGATATTCCCAATCTCCCTTATCTGCAATCCATTGTCAAAGAGTCACTGAGAATGCACCCTCCAGGCCCTCTCCTTTCCTGGGCTAGACTCGCCATTCACGATGTTAACATCGGTGATTACTTCGTCCCTGCAGGGACTACAGCCATGGTGAACATGTGGGCGATAACACATGATGAATGTGTGTGGTCTGAACCAAATGAATTCAAGCCTGAGAGGTTCATGGAGGAGGAGATGAGTATCATGGGTTCAGATCTCAGGCTTGCTCCATTTGGCTCTGGGAGGAGAGTTTGTCCTGGCAAAGCCATGGGCTTGGCCACTGTTCATCTATGGCTTGCTCAGCTGCTTCAGAGCTTCAGATGGATGCCATTAGGGACTGGTGTGGACTTGTCTGAGTGCTTGAAGATGTCCCTTGAGATGAAGAACCCCTTAGTTTGCAGAGCTGTTCCTAGGAGTTGATATCATGATCTCTCTCTCTCTCTCTGTGTGTGTGTGTGTGTCTTGTAACTTCTTAGCTTAGAGTTTAGAGCTTCTCCTTTTGTTTGTAGTTCTGATGCTCACTTTGAGCTCTCTTTTGCTTCTAGTGTAGTTTCTCTATATATGATGATATATAGCCTCTTTTGTTAGAAAAGTGCTTGTTTTATGATCTGGTGACTGGTGGTCATTTACACACATAAAATTCTGAATGTTGTTTGTCTTTTCAATGTCTTTCTCTCTCTGAAGAATTTCTGAAAAGTAGCACTAGCATGAAATTCAAAGCATAGATTTCATGTTAGTTGATAGTAAAGTGGATTCCCACAATTTCTGAAAGAATATGCAAGATGGAATTAATGGTGATGAGGATCTAATGGGTGGCTGAATTAATGTCTCATTTGTTGATTAATTTCTTCTTTTCTGCAAAATATCTGCATGAAAAATAGAGGACAAATCTACCAAATGATTGAAGAATAAGAATCCACTGGGACATGAATTTGATTCAAATATATTACTGCTGTCTTTTGGGATTCAAATCCAACATAGAATTTGCTCAGCTCTTATCCATTATTCATATTCCCCTCTTGGCTCTTGGTTGGTATACATGTGGGTAGAAATCAAAGGCCTGGAGAGAAAAATCTTGATATTCCATTGACCTCCAATTGAATTCCAACCTCAAAAGTTTATCTTTAGCCACTTCCACATCAAGCATCTCCTCATAGGGGTCAACAATGGTGACATCTTGTGAGGCTCGCATTAGATTCCAATCTTTTATCTAATTAATTTAATAACATCATCCAAAGCATTGAGATATATATCAAACAAAGAACTTCCTTCATTATCCTCTATATCTCTTTCTTTTTCACATTAATTCATAGTTGTCAGGTTCTTCATGCTTCCTATTCGTCTTCATTGACAGTAATCTTCAGAAACTGTTCAACAGATAATCTACTTAAATAACTTGCCCAATCCCTTTGGAACTCCATTAAAATGTGAAAACACATATTGTTGAACACTCAAGTTTGATAAATTAGATAAAGAACAAGACTTCATAGTCATCATCTCCATCTTCAACTTCTTTCATTATCCTCTATTTTTCTTCTTTCCTTGTTCGCATAGCTGTCAAATTCATCGGAAACTGTTTAACAGATAATGATCTACTTAAATAACTTGTCCAAATCCTTTGGAGCTCTCATCTGAATGTGAAATACATACCATCGAAACTCTCAAGTTCGCATGAATTTGATAATTTCGATTCAAAAAAAAAAAAAAAAAAAAACAAGCCTTAATCTTCATCTCTTGATCATCCATGAGAGTGACATAAAGAACTCTATGATTTTATGTATTTATATCTTGGTGATCATGTTGGAAGGCTACCCTGGGAACTCACTCATGTATATATTTTTATGTTTCTGTTTATCTAGCATGTCTGTTATGTATTTAACCATACTGTTAGAATCTCCAGTACCAATCAAAACATTATTTTTATGAGAATGGTTCAAGATCAAGAGACAAGGTCCCAAGGAGGAGAGGAGCAATCAAAGCTTAGAATTTGGTTTCATTTGGAGGAGTTTTATTATGACCTGACTCAAACTTAGCTGATGAAAAGGATTAATTATCAATGTCAATTCAGTTAACATCAAGTGAAAACTACAAAGAGTTTGGTATTCATTTGCCTGTTTAATTTGATTCCTAATTCTTTTTAATGATTTTTTTTTTCATTAATGAGACTTTTTCATTGATTCCATGTATTCTGGAACATTGTCTCATTTTGTTTTTCTCTGTAAATGAAGAATATTTTCTTTTGATTAATTTTTCAATAAGACTAACTAACTTTTTTTAGTAAACAGTAAATATTTTTTAATAACTTATTTTCTACTAATTCCCATTGATTGTGTTATAACTTATAATTATAGAAACTACCATCATGAGTTATTTAAAATATAGAAAAATTAAAAAAAATTAATTTGGGAATTCTGGTTTTTATGTTTTATATAACGGTTTTTAAATTTTAAAATTAGAAGAAAAAAATTCCTAGAGAATTAAGAGAAGGATTAATAGGCCTGGCCCAATTGTTTATTGGGCCAGAGAGGAGGCCCAAATCTAAATAAGGAAGACGCCAACTAAGGCCCGTTTGGTTTGCAGTAAATGGTTGTAAAGTAAGTGATTTTACCGGTAAATTATATTTTCATCTATTTGTTTTGGTGTGAAAAGGTCACTTAGTGGTGAAATGACTTACATTTGGTTATAGTTTTACTATGATTCCAGTTATAGACAAATTGATTGTAAGTGGAATCACAGGTAAAATACTCATAAAAACACCACATGAACCTCTTGGTCTCTAGTCCCACCCGTGAAACCTCATGGAATTTAGCTTGCCCGTTAAACCTCTCAAAGTTAGGAGAAGCTTCTCAGAGAAGGACCTTTTGTTTCTTGTCACTAGCGTTCTCCTCACTATCAAGTTCTTGGATGATTTGTGCTTCCTTTATGCTAAAATTCAATCTCTTTCTTCATTTCTTGAGATCGTACGTAGCTAGATTTCAAATCATTTTAATGAATTGGGGATTGATTGGTCGGTTGGTGATTCATTATTGAGATCTCATTTAGGGTTTCTGTGATTGGATTTAGAGGAGCCTACAACCAAATGAATAACTTTACTTGATTCTTTTGGCAGAGAAGTGGAAAGATTGGGTCATGTGTTATGATTCAATGACTTCTCTAGTAAAGGAGATCCCCACTTTTATTTTTTTGTCTTCCTGCCAACTAAGATAAGGTGTGTGTGCCTTGGAAGGAATCCCCACACTATTTTTTATCCTAAAATTTTAGAGACTTTAAAAATACTCATAAGCATGTTAAAATAATAAATTTTTTTAATTACATAAGATACAACATTATATGAGATTAGTGTTAAATAGTTTGAAATCCGCTCTTATACTATGTAATTTGAACATGTTCTAACATCCTTTTTTTTTTTGCAAAAATCAATATCTCGATAGTAGGCACAACATTTGGCTCACCACCTAGTGCACTTTGTGGCCAAGAATTTTCTTCAAATTCTTCCAATGATACAGGAAATCAAGTAGACAATGATAATGAAAGAAATCAACCGCCTTCTTAATCTAAAGAAGGTGACGGAGATGGAAGAACGTCATTCCGTATTTACAGATTTCCCTTTTTTGGAGTTGCCTAAAATTCTTAGGTTACATTGTGCTTTGTCTTATTATTTTGCTCATGAAGATCATTCTCCGGCATCCTGACAGACAGAGCATCCTTCTTTTGATTTTATATAATCAACGTGAAATTGTCAAGTCTATACATCACATTTTATCAACAACAACGAGAGAATCATATTTTGGTTGTATTCGGGAAATAATTGACGATTATAGATCTGGAGTTTAATTTACTTGGGAGTCCACGTAAGGATAAAAGAGAAACTTATACCATGTTAAATTATCAAAAAAAATAAAAGAAAAACAAACTCCAAAGAAATGTAAGAAAACCTCATAGGTATCAAATACATGAACATCATTGGTAATGTGATAGCCATTAGAGCCCCCAAAGACATGGAACCAATTTTCGCTATGAAACTTGACGGCGCTGCAGGTGCTACCCCATCTAGGACCCGACATCTCTGACATTGGTTGAGAATTTTCAAGCTTCGACCATTCCATACGAGAGGAATCCATGCTTCCAAGGGAAGGAGAGACGGGGAAATCAAAGAGCTTCGAAGAGAGCAATGGCGACTAAGGAAATTGCCAGAGCGAAAGAGAAATGATGATTTACCCTTATTTTTTAAAAAATAATAAATAAATTGCAAAGATCAGTGTCTCAATAGGCACAACATTTGGATCTTGTTCAAATTCCTCCAATGATGGAGGAAATCAAGGAGAGTCTTCCCAATATGGAGGGGATGGTGAAGACGGTGGAGGAGACAGAAGAGGACCTTTCTGTCTCTATTTTTGGAGTAGCCTCATATTTTTTGGTTATATCAATCTACGTTTTATTTTTTGTTGTTTGAGATCATTCTCAGGCATCCTGACAGAGAAAGGATCCTGAGTTTGATTTTACACGATCCACATGAAGCTATCAATACCATCTGCCACATTTTATCAACGACAACTTGGGAATCATATGCTGGTCGTTTTCGCCAAATTATCGAAGACTACAGATCTAACGCCTTGTTGCCCACAATTATTATAACTATATTTTTTTACTATATTTGGGAGTCCACGTAAAGAGAAATTAGATTTTTTCTTGTTCTTGACCAAAAACAATATGCTGCAATATATAAAAGAAAAAATGTCATAAACTTATAATATGTGCGAATTATATGGTATCAGAGCGGATTTCAAATTATTTCCTCTTTTTTTTGTTTATTTAGATTATTGCAGAGATTAGTGTCTCAACAGGCCTAAGACCTAGATCTTGTTCAAATTTCTCCAATGATGGAGGAAATCAAGTAGAGTTTTCCCAATATAGAGGGGATGGTGGAGACGGAAGAAAACCTTTCCGTCTCTTTTCTTAGAGCAGCCTCAAACTTTTTTGGTTATATCAATCTATGTTTGACTCTTTTGTCGTTAAAGATCATCTTTAGGCATTCTGACAGAAAAAGGATCCTGAGTTTGATTTTACAGGATCTACATGAACCTGTCAACGCCGTCTATCACATTTTATCAACGACAGATTTGGAATCATATGTTGGTCATTTTCGTGAAATTATCGAAGACTATAAATTTGGAGCCTTGTTGCTCACAATTATTACAACTGTATTTTTTACGATATTTGGAAGTCCACGTAAAGACGAATTAGATTTTCCTTATTCTTTGCTAGAAACAATATACTGCAATATATTAAAAAAAAGATGTTATATTATGTGCGAATTATATTGTATCAGAGCGGATTTCAAAATATTTCCTTTTTTTGTTTATTTAGATTATTGCAGAGATCAATGTATCAACAGGCACAACATCTGGATCTTGTTCAAATTTCAAGGAGAGTCTTCCCAATATGAAGGGGATGGTGAAGACGGTGGTGGAGACAAAAGAGGACCTTTCTGTCTCTTTTCTTGAAGTAGCCTCATATTTTTTGGTTATATCAATCTACGTTTTATTTTTTGTTGTTAGAGATCATTCTCAGGTATCCTGACAGAGAAAGGATCCTGAGCTTGATTTTACATGATCCACATGAAGCTGTCAATACCATCTGCCACATTTTATCAACGACGGATTGGGAATGATATGCTGGTCGTTTTGGCCAAATTATCAAAGACTACAGATTTAACCCCTTGTTGCCCATAATTATTACAACTATATTTTTTTACGATATTTGGGAGTCGACGTAAGGAGAAATTAGATTTTCCTTATAGCAGAAAGCCATAATAGAAAAAGAGCTCTAGTATAAAGATATTCATTGGTGCGTAATCCAATTGTATACTACCACTGATAAACACCGGAATAAACAATATTTTTTTACCAGAAACAAGATTTTGCAATATATAAAAGAAAAAATGTTATAAACTTATAATATGTGCGAATTATATGGTATCAGAGCGGATTTTAAATTATTTTCTCTTTTTTTGGTTATTTAGATTATTGTAGAGATCAATGTCTCAACAGGCCCAAGATATAGATCTTGTTCAAATTCCTCTAATGATGGAGGAAATCAAGGAGAGCCTTCCCAATATAGAGGGGATGGTGGAGACGATGGTGCAGACGGAAGAAGACCTTTTTGTCTCTTTTCTTGGACCAGCCTAAGATTTTTTTGGTTATATCAATCTACGTTTGACTCTTTTGTTGTTAGACATCATCCTCAAGCATCCTAACAGAAAAAGGATCTGAGTTTGATTTTACATGATCCACCTTGTGTTTCCTCCTCGTTCAAGACATGCTATCATTTTAGCTGGAGGTTCTTTGTTTCTATTTGGTGGTAGAGATGATGATAACGAGGTTTATCAATTAAAAATCTGTAAGTAGTGTTTGTTCTCTATTTAGAAATCGTACGTTATTGCATTCTAGTATTGTTTTCTCTATTTTTTTTTTTTAAAAAACACATCATTTGCCCTTATACAGGCTCTCAACAATAGCAAAAACTACAGCCTTCCAGATTGTTTGCCAAAAGGCGCCGGATCTGAAGTCGTCCACAATCTCCTCAAAAAGCCCGGCGTAATCTTGCAAACAAGTTGTTGATAGGATATGACCTATGACATTTAAAGCTTCGGCCAAATCCTTTGTTATCAATCTCAGGACCAGTTCTTTGTTGGGGTGCCGGAGAATGATGTCCAGCAACTTCAAAATCAGGCGTAATTTCACATACCCTATCAACCTGAGGGTAGTCCACAAGAATCGACGTGGAGGTCTTCTATCATCATCTTCTCCTTCTCCATCGGATTGGGCAGACTTTCCTTTATTTCCTCCATCATTGGAGGAATCTGCTGATGATATGGAAGTTGTGCCTGCTGATGCACTGATCACTGCAATTAAAAACAAAATATTAGAAACAGAATCTATATATAAAGAATTATTGATCAATTATTGAAATTCATACCCTTCTGCCCATAATCACGGCTCGAACCGGAGTCGTCTGGGAGAACTTTAAACTTCGCATGTGAACTGCAGAGATTTCAAATTGTTCACCCAACAATTCAGTGCATTGTCAGTCAAAAAAACTCAAGACAAGCTAGATCTTTTCAATATGAGAGAAATTCATTCATCGGTGCATGCGGGATTGCTATTACTGACGAGAAAAAAGACGGAAAAGATCTAGCTTGTTGAATGGAAATATGAGAACCCTAAGAAGTTTCTGACCGATCTTAAACCCTATAGGATCTCTGAGACACTGATCTCTACAATAATTTAAATAACCAAAAAAAAGAGGAAATAGTTTGAAATCCGCTCTGATACCATATAATTCGCACATATTATAACCTTTTTTTTTATATATTGCAGTATATTGTTTCTTGTCATGAACAAGGAAAATCTAATTTCTCCTTACATGGATGCCTAAATTTCGTAAAAAAATATAGTTGTAATAATTGTGGGCAACCAGGCGTTAGATATGTAGTCTTCGATAATTTGACGAAAATGACCAGCATATAATTCCCAAGCTGTCATTGATAAAATGTGACAAATGGTATTGACAGCTTCATGTGGATCATGTAAAAGCAAACGCAGGGTCCTTTCTCTGTCAGGATGTCTTAAAATGATCTCTAACAACAAAAAATAAAACTTAGATTGATATAACCTAAATAACCAAAATCTGGATCTCTGGCCTGCTGAGACACTGATCTCTACAATAACCTAAATAACAAAAAAAAATGATAATAGTTTGAAATCCGCTCTGATACCATATAATTCGAATGAGGAAAACTTCTCGTTTGTCCTAATTGTTGATAACACTACTCCAGATCTATAGTCGTCCATAATTCCCAAATACGACCGATATATGGTTCTCATGCTGTCATTGATAAAATTTGACAGATGGCCTTGACAACTTCATTACGGAAAATCAAACTCTGGATCCTCTGTCTGTTAGGATGCCTGAAGACAATCTCCAAGAGCAAAAGAATCAAACGTGGCATGATGTAGACTAAAAATTTTAGGCTACTTCAAAAAAAAAGGGACGAAAAGGTCTTCTTTCGTCCCCACCGTCTTCTCTAGCATTGTTTCCTTCATTTCCTCCAATGGAGGAATTTGAAGTTGATCCATATGTTGTACCTGAGATATTGATCTCTACAATACCAAAAAAAATGTTTGAAATTAAAATTCTTCCCATGAAATCCGTTCTCATACCATGTTAAATAATCTAAATAAACAATAAAAAAGGTGGAAATAGATTGAAATCTGCTCTGATACCATGTAATTCGAACTAGGAAAACATCTCGTTTGTCCTTACGTGGACCGTGGACACCGAAATATAGTAAAAAGTACATAATAATTATTGACAACACTCCTTCAGAACAATTGACATGCTTGCTTATTTTTCGATGTTCTTTCCATCCATACGGTTGGATTTGGTTAAAACACTGTGCAAACCAATGAATGAGGAAGGATGTCAAATGGTGTGTCAAAATAGTGTGTTCTATGATCCTAACCCATATTTGTGAGGATTCACATAAATTGGATATAGCTTTATTTAAAAATAAAAAATTAATTTAAAAGTATTTGCAAGTTTTTTTTCCTTATATGATGTTGAAAAAGCATCAAAATATTTTTATAATGATATTTTCATCTATTTTTAAAATTTTATTTTACCAGTAAATTATATACTTTTTATATAATAACTTTTACAACCAATAATGCAACTTTAAAAATTTAAAAATAAAGAAACACCCTTATTTTTGCATCAAGATAATGCATCTTTAAATGAAATTTGATGGTTGGACCATTAAATTTTTGGATGAAGATATCATGGGTGAAATATTTAAAATGGGCATTTGGTTCTTGGTATAATTATAAGAGGGGACAATTTTTTATTTTTTTTATATATAGTTTGTTTGGAGGAATGAAACTAGATAAATAAAATTTGTATATAATTGTTTAATGATATTTATTATTAATTAGTAGAAAATATTCAAAATAATAATTTTAACATTAAATAATAGTATCTTATCTCTATTATTAATATATAATTATTATATATTAAATAATATTTTGTACATTGTAAAATAATTTATATAATAATTATTTTAAAGTATAAATTTATTATGAATATTCAAAATTTAATAAAATTAAATATTTAAATAAATATAATAATAGTATATAATTCATAATATATATTAATTTGAATATTACTAAATATTTTTAATGGTTCTCGTCCAGGCAACCAAACGCTCAAACCAAGCTCATCCAGGATCCAAACATGCCCTAATTGCTTAGTTTTCCTCTTTTCCATAAGCTCAGTTCTGATCCGAAGGTATAAAACCCTAATCTCGTATTTGAATTTCTAGATTCTCGCTTGTGAGACTTCAAGAGTTCTACTGTTATGTTGTTCCTAGTTCAATAGTTCTACTGTTCTACTGTTCTACTGTTTTATAGTTCAATAAGGGTGAGAGAACTCACATCTCACCTTCATGATTATAATTGCCATCATGCCCTTGCTATTAATTATGAGCCTACTTCCAAGCGTCTCCTTGTGTGTTTGCAGGAGATGAAGAATTTGGATACATGTTATATAATCTATAGCAAAGATATGGTTTTTATGAAGACCATAATTTGCCGAGTGATGAGCACACAAAACCCATCTGGGACAGGTCGCCTGTCAAACAGAACAAGGTTTTTGAAGCTCCAGATTTGAGCTCAAGAGGATATGTTAGAGATACAAAGGTGCAGTTGAAGCTAGTACTAGCCAAAATGGCATAGAAGTGAACAATTACCATGGGCAATTTCTTATTTGACAATTCATTCAATTTACATAAATACAATTATCATGGAAGAATAATATAAAAGAAATGAAAATTCTATTTTTTCTTTCTCCTTACATCTATTTGAATGTCTAATTGTTCTGGTCAGGAAGAGGGGTATGAAGAAATTCAAGGGGAAATTGAAATGTTGCAGCAATGTAACCATCCTAATGTTGTGCGGTACTTTGCGAGCTACCAGAGTATCTCTGGGTATGACAATATGCTTGAAAAAGACCTTCATTCATAATGCTAGAACATTAGCACTGTAGTTGCTCAACTTGAATTGATATTTTCAGACATTTATTAGGATTTTCATGATTCCTGGAAAGGTATCCTTCCCCTGTGAGAGTTTGAATCAGGATTTCGCTTGCAAACATCCATTAATGTTAAGATTGTTAAGTTTTAATATTTTTTTTTTTAATTTTTATCTAACAACTTTGAAGGCATCTTGTGTGTGTACCTATTGTTCTTTCTTGAAATATAACTGAGTGTTTCTTTTGCTGGAAGATGGTTATGGAGTACTGTGGGGGTGGAAGTGTTGCGGACTTATGAATATCACTGAGGAGCCTTTGGGAGAATCCCAAATTGCATACATTTGTAGAGAAGCTTTGAAGGTAATCGTTGTATAGAGCTTTTGTTTGAAAGGTGGACAGCTTAGAAAGAACCTGAAGTGTAACTGCTTGTTTCTATTGTTTTTTTTTTTTTTTTGAATAAGCGATAAATCGCACCCAGATAGGACACGCGCAGTTGTGACTATCAACTGGGTCCCAGATAGTACGGGCCCGCCTGCATTTACTACAAATCCCTACGCACTGGCCACCAAGAAGATTCGAACTCAGTTCTACTACCAGGGTGCAGAGGACCTTTGCCGCTCGACCCGTGGGTCTTTGGCTTTTTTTGAGAAGCGATAAATCGCACCCAGATAGGACACGCGCAGGCAGGACTATCACTGGGCCCGTATAGTACGGGTCCACCCGGGTGACTACCAAATCCTCGATGATGCACTCAAGAGGATTCAACTCGCCTTCTACTATCAGGGTGCGGAGGACCTTTGCCGATATCTTCCACCTTTATTTGATTAAATCCTAATTACATTCCAATTTCCAATGCAGGGTCTTTCTTACTTGCACTCAATATTCAAAGATTATAGAGATATAAAAGGTGGCAATATTTTACTTACTGACCAGGGAGATGTAAAGTTGGGTGAGCACTCTTAGCATAACATTATCTTAGTAAGATATGATATTACAGGGTATTGAATTTGAAAGTTTGAAAATTACTGTGGCTTAGCTCATCATTTAGGATCATTTTGGTTGGTTGAAAAGCCTAAGAAGTGAATGGAAACTAAATGTCTTATTATGAGAAAAAGGAAAATTACAGCATTCATGAGTTATGAGCTAATACTGGTATGGGTTTGGTTATTACACATTGCTAATAGAATATTGGAAAGCTATCTATTTGGGTTTAAACCAACTGTTAGTCGTTTGTATTTTTCACTCTACTTTGACTGACTTGTCATATTTCCCATGTAGGTCTCTTCTTTTTCATGATTTTGTTACCAAATGTTTGACAAAGGACCCACGGAGACGGCGTACCGCTACTGAAATGCTCAAGGTATGTGTTCTTGATAAATGTTTGTTGGCTAAGTATGCATTGCTGTAAGCAGTGAATAAAGTTCACTGTATCACCATATTAGACTGTATTTAATCTAAGACCGTTACAAATGGAAAAGTTGGGTTTTACTCGATGGTTGAATCATTTTTTCCTCTCAATCATTGCAGGAAATGTCATTGAATCTTTTCAAATATGTACCATGTTATCGAATTTCCTTATAGTCATGAAATATTTGCTGTAGGTTGAATACTTGAAGGTCTGTAGACATCCTAAGCATTGATGAAATACTGATCTGAATATATAGCTAAATACCTTCCTAGACATGGGGTATGAGAGAGGGTTGTGGATACTTGTAAAAATGCAATCATGATACTATTCAATGTAATGAGCACTGCACAGCTGCAATCATGATACTATTGTCTATAAGATTGTTGTCTTCATTGATTTTCAGATGTCAGATATATTGATCACCTATATATAGTCAAATATACTGATATATATAGCATCCAGTTTTGGTGATCTATATATTTTATTTATAAATTTACATCCCAATAAGGTTTTTTTTATAAATAGATTATTATCATTATGTATATATATATTTACGATATTATTATGAAAGTTCTAGTAATTATATATATATATATATATATATATAGATATAGATATAGATATAGATATATCATATTAATATCAAAATATGAGTTATCTTGAGAGAGTTATAAATAAAACCCAATCTATTCAATTTCAAAGACAGAAGAGTTGGAAGCAAGGGCAAAAAGAGGGTTTTCTTTTAGTGGTTAGAGAGAGTTTAAAAGGTAGCAAATATTTGAGGGTTTTGCTTGTTTTTTATTTGTGGATTCTCACATCTAAGGTTAGAGCTTTCTTTTTGTGATTACATGATACAATCTCTAATATTAATAAAAGTTGATATTGTTCTTCGGTAGATATAGACATGAAGTTTGGCCGAACCATGTAATTTGTTTATCGTTTAATTTGTTGTTTGTTATTTGACGATTCATTATATGATGTTCATGAGATTTCCAACTCGTAAATTGATTATTTCTAATATTGATTAGTGTAGATAGATATGATTGGTGGCAAGTCAGTGGTGTTAATGTGCGGCGCCCTCCTTGCAACAACACTCCCTTTCGCCACCTCCACGTTGAAGTCTACCTTGTCTCAAGGCCTATGGGGCTTTTCTATCTTTTTCACCGGAATCTGTTCGGTAGTTCGATCCTTCCCCCTGGAGGAACAAGAAGATTTTGTCTCCCAACTCGTTCGCTTCCTCAATGAAGGCGGACAGTTTCCTCAGAGCTTCAAAGATATGTTGAATAATCCTTCTGAAAGAGCCGCCGATGTCGTCGAGCTCTTCACTCTCTTCGTCCTTAACCTACTCGGCTACTCCCCGGTACCTGCCAGCAGACTAGACGACGGCATTAAAGACCATGATCTCTTCCCCCAGTCCACATTGTTTTTTGGTTTTGTGTTATCTGAGAGCTGTTTTGTTCGTAAGCTCGCAGAGAGATACAAATCTATTGGTGATGTTCCGGTAGTACAGCTGCCGGAGTTACAGATGAAAGAGGAGAGCCGGCGAGCTCTCAGCCAGCGAGATGATGGGTGGAGAGAACCTGCGGCTAATTGGTTGAAGTGGTTTACAAGGACCATACATGAAAGGATCTTTCCCTCTGAATCATACACCGAGTTTGAAGCCAAGGTCAACTACTTGACGGTCTCACTCTGCCACGACGTACTGGATTCTCTGACCAACTTGTCATCACTACTCCTGCGATGCATGTGTTTGATTTCTAGGAATCTCTAATTAATTAAGGACATATCAGTAATGTACTAATTAATGTTTGATGATCATTGCAATCTGTTATACATGATATCTATATATATTGCAGTACTGCAGCAGTAGTGCCATGCATGAGTTTGCTTGAATAGGATTTTTGGTTATTTTTCAAAGTTAAATTTATTGTAATTATGATATCATCTTATTATTGAATAGTTATCTGTTATAATTTTATAGATTAATATTTCATTTTTCTTTTAAATATTTTTAGCTGGTGAGTATGGTATACATAAATATTTTAAACCCTAAACCCTAAAAAAATTAAATTTATTGTGTATAATCAATATGCAGACAGAAAATTAATAGCCCATGTTAGCTATTAATCAAGAGCTTTGTCAGCAAGATATCCCGAGTTCAAAAGAGTATCGATCGGTAGATAATGTAGGGATCAAACTCTAATAAGAAATAGATAAATAAATAAATAAAATAAGGAAAGGTCAGGCCCAACTCTTCTAGGTCGAAGACGAGGCCCAAATCTAAATAACGAAAGGCGCCATCTAAATCTATCCGTTGGCATCCAAACACCTTCATTTGCGCTTACCCGATACTGACAGCCTGGTTCCAGGCTTCCAGCGCCTCTCACTAGCGTCACACACGTTGGGTGAGAGGTCAGTAAAGATCACCGGGGTTTATCCGACTCCACCCTTTGTAATCGGAGCTACATCGTCACCGAGTCACGCCGAGTTCTTCATCCTCGCTACTCGCGAGGTCGTTGCGATGGAGCCGTCTCGCCGGAAGCGATCGGAGATCTACTCCACCGTGGTGATCCACGGAGATGACTCCGACCACGAAGATGACGAAGATGAGGAGTCCCTCCCGCCTCTCCTCCAGCGCGTCCCCAAGGACTTCGGCGCTGCCATCGACGACGATGACGACGATGGAGATTCTTCGGTTTCTGGAACCGTTGTTGTCCGGCGGGAGCGGCGGCCGATGAGGTCCCCATTCATGGATATCCAGCGCGCGAGCCCGCGGGCGAGATCGGACACCGAGGATGCCTACTCGACGTTTGTCGTTCACTCTTCGGCGACTGAGGAATCGGTTTCGGGTACCTTCATTAGGAGGACGGGGGGTGGCGGGGGTTTTGGGTCCACTATCAGCGCTGGAGAGCTAGGGTTTGGTTTTGGGTTCTCTCAGGGGCTGGGAGAGGAGACGAGACATAAGCAGCGGAAGGCGTCGGTGAGCTCAGTGCCGGAAAGTGTTACTAGGGAGGATCCGTCTACGAAGTATGAGCTGCTTCATGAACTTGGTGAGGGTTTCGCCATTTGAATTTCTTATCTTTTCTTGTTAATTTCAGGCGCACACTTGTACATCTTGTTTCTTGATGCATTTTGTGATCGGGAAAACTGAATGCGTTGGTTTGATCTTGTGGTGAATTAATCCTGTTTTGGTAGGTTTTGAATAAGTTGGTGGTATTAAATTTGAATTCTGCAGTGATATGTAAAGGAGGAGTTTGATTGAGGTTTCTTGATATCTCTATAATTTTATAGTTTTAGGTTGTTATTCTCATTCTTTTACTGTAACTGTTAATGGTAGGTTGCATTTATCTATTAGCAAAGGTGGTTATATTATTGAAGAACAATGTCCATGGGAAAGAGATTGGATTTAAATATCTTACAGTTTCATCCTGCTAAAACATGGTAGTTTTTGAAATTTGAGCTGAAAGCATGCGAGCTAGTGCTTTCGGTTTGAATGGCACTTGTCCTTTTCTTAATTGGTGTGAAGTGGTGCTTACTAAGAACTTTGTTTTTATACGCAACCTTTTTTTTCCTAACTGGTTTATTCAAATTGCCATTTTGATTTTTGATTTATTAAAAATTCATTTTTTTCTTTTTTTTACTTTGGCTGTAGGGAAAGGATCGTATGGTTCTGTTTATAAAGCCAGGGACATAAAGACTTCTGAGCTTGTTGCGATCAAAGTGATAACCTTGAGTGAAGGGGTATGTTTCCTATTCGCTTTTCTTGTAATTGATAAAACTACTGTGCATTTTCTCTTAATGATTTCTTATTATTGGAGACATGTCAATAGTATAAATATCTTGAACCTTAATGTCTCCAATTGGTCTGCCCCGTAGCAGAGATTCCCATTTTCAAAAGACGGACCAGTTTTTTCAAGTTGTGTATCTGTTATTATAGGCTAGAATTATCCAAAATGGAAATGAGAAAATAACCCAAACTTATATGTAGGAATTAGTTACAAATCCTCTTATTCATTCATTGAAAGATGTCAACTATTGTACCTACACACCAATCATTTATGGTTAGCTTCATACAAAGCTGAAGGTGCTTCCACCGTACACACCATTTAATCGTCATTGACATACTTAATGATATATCCATTGTTCACACAATTGTTGGCATGTTGAGTAAATGTCTCATAAGTTCATTGTCTGTACTACTTGTTGACTACTGCCAAGAATAACATAGTGCCACGGTTGAACTACAATTCTACAACATAGGAGAGTTGATAGTTTTAGGATATGGGCCAACCGGAGGGAGGTTGGGGTTTGCTTTTGTACTTCAGTTCTAGGTCTATGCCCATGGTTGGCTTGTTTGGATCACTTCATTGAATTCTTTAATTTGGAATTGAAGTATGTTTTAATTGTTATAACCAATCCGATGGCAACTCTTAAGTGTAACATCTCGAAGATTATAAAATTTGTTCTGATTTTTGTCATATCTTCTATTACGCTACATAAATTAAGCGTGCAACAACACCAGAACTTCCACTCAAGGATATAACTAATAGTGTGGTATTCAGTTATCTAACAAATATGATGTTCTTATAGTAGAACAACTACCATGTGCAATTTCTTATTTGGCAATTCATTCAATTTATATAAATACAATTATCACGGAAGAATAATCTAAAAGAAAAGAAAGTTCTATTTTTTCTTTCTCCTTACATCTATTTGAATTTCTAATTGTTCTGGTCAGGAAGAGGGGTATGAAGAAATTCGAGGAGAAATTGAAATGTTGCAGCAATGTAGCCATCCTAATGTTGTGCGGTACTTTGCGAGCTACCAAGGGGAAGAGTATCTCTGGGTATGACAATATGCTTGAAAAAGACCTTCATTCATCATGCTAGAACATTAGCACTGTAGTTGCTCAACTTGAATTGATATTTTTCCAGACATTTATTAGGATTTTCATGATTCCTGCAAAGGTATTCTTCCCCTGTAAGTGTTTTGCTAGTCCAATTTCAGCACTCAGGAATCAGGATTTTGCTTGCAGACATCCATTAATATTAAGATTGTCAAGTCTAATTTTATTTTTTACCTAACAACTTTGAAGGCATCTTGTGTGTCTTCCCGTTGTTCTTTCTTGAAATATAACTGAGTGTTCCTTTTGCTGGCAGATAGTTATGGAGTACTGTGGTGGTGGAAGTGTTGCGGACTTGATGAATATCACTGAGGAGCCTTTGGGAGAATCCCAAATTGCATACATTTGTAGAGAAGCTTTGAAGGTACATTGTTGTATAGAGCTTTTGTTTGAAAGGTGGACAGCTTAGAAAGAACTTGAAGTGTAACTGTTTGTTTCTATTGTTAAAATCTATTCTGAAACTCTGTATCTTCCACCTTTATTTGATTAAATCCTAATTACATTCCAATTTCCAATGCAGGGTCTTTCTTACTTGCACTCAATATTTAAAGTTCATAGAGATATAAAAGGTGGCAATATTTTACTTACTGACCAGGGAGAGGTAAAGTTGGGTGAGCACTCTTAGCATAACATTATCTTAGTAAGATATGATATTACAGGTATTTGATTTTGAAAGTTTTAAAATTACTGTGGCTTAGCTCATCATTTAGGATCTTTTTGGTTGGTTGAAAAGCCTAAGAAGTGAATGGTAACTAAACGTATTATTATGAGAAAAGGAAATTTGCAGCATTGAATTATTTGTTTATCCAAAATATGTAAAAAAAAATAACTTTTCTTCTATTTTAAATGTTTGGCCAGCTAGAGAATGCCAAAGTGTGCTTTGTGTTGCAGTTTAGTTGTTGACTTATTTCTGTTAATTGAGGATCATCCTTGCTGTTGACTAGTGATAGATGTATTCTCCAGTCTTTTTTTAACAGAAGACAAGAATGCCATTTCCTATTTTGAGAAAGTTTTGTTACCTTTCAAACATTATAGCCAGCTGACTGGCCTCATTGGCTATGATGTTTATCGATGAACATACCTATTCTGATCATTTCAACAGGTGATTTTGGTGTTGCTGCACAGCTTACTAGAACCATGTCTAAGCGTAACACGGTACTCTTTCTTTACTAGTCAAGTTTCTTGTATTTGCATTTGGATATCAAATGCTATGAAGCATAAATTTTTCTTTATTTCAGTTAGAATCTATAATATTCATCTTAATAATCTATGTATATCAAGCTAATTTTTATTAGGCCTGCAGGTTGTGTATACTAGCTTTACTTGATACTTGTATATCTTACTCTTTTGAACCGTCTGATTGTAAGATTCCTGGTTTAGAAGTTGTACAAACAAAATGAAACATGAAAAATCTCAGCAAATCCAACTCATACAAGCAGATTTTGGAGGCAAGCACATCAAACAAACCGATAAATGACTATTAATTAACCCCACACATGGCCCAATAGAATCTTGCAATATTTTCATTATACCAAAATGGCATAGTTCTATGAGGTCTTTTAAGGCCACAAAGGAGAACCAAACTTTCTTATCACAACCATGTGAAAGGTTATGATTTTCTTTTTGAAGTTGTATGTTAGGCTTGGAGAGCTACTTTGATGGTATTTTTGTGTATACCAAATATCTATTGAAGTTCATTGTAGAGCTTAAGGACATTTTTATTTGTCAACCTTCCACGCTTGCTTTTACCAGAGTGAGGATAAGATGTTCCAAGGCTCTCAGGATTTTATCAAAGATTTGAAAAATGATATTTTTCTTGTAATTATGACAACCTGGTTCTTTACTTATATTCCTCAACCAAGTTGGTTTTTCCCTTTTAAATTAGCAGCGTATTGGTGAATAGTGTTGTTACTAGATTAGGAAATAAGTTCTAGGTCAAATGTCATTTTCCATTTTTTCCGTGTGATGGAACATTGGTCAATACTCAATGGCTATTCTGCCTTTGTTTTGCCCCTATTTATCCATTATCATTATTCCCGACAAGACTATTTGCCATTTTAACTATGACTGGATTTTCATTCTTCAGTTTCTTAATCAATATATTCAACTCTTTTTTTTATTTTGCTTTATGCTTTAGCAAGAAATTGTAGATGATTTTGCAATAAATTGGTCAATGCTCAAGGACTTCATTTTGTTTTTCAGTTCATTGGTACTCCTCATTGGATGGCTCCAGAAGTTATACAAGAAAACCGTTATGATGGAAAGGTATTACAAGGTTTTGCTCTATGTTTTCTGTCTTCCATGTAATTTTGCTATATTTGTATGAGTTGTCTGCGAGATTATTGAACGTTGAAAGTTGCTAGCATTCATTACATACAAATTAAACAGTGCACCAACAGTATATATATATATATATATATATATATATATATATATATATATATATATATTTATGTTTATTTAATTCTTATGTTGCTACAAAATGCTTGGACAGCATCTTCCATTGCCCTAACAATTATATACCCAGCATTCTTAGGGAAGAAATTGTGCTAGACTTTCTTTTGTTAGGTATATAATGTTTTTACAGTGTCCTTTACCTTAACTATTATTTTTGACTATGCATACAATTGAGTAGAAGTGTCTGCTTTAAACCTCCTGATTTTTTATGATGTTGCCAAAACAACCTTTGCTTCTTAGTGTCTGATTTATTGTTAGAATATCTGTTTTGGCTTTCCTACATGGCATTTGGCTGGCACTGCCATCTGGCAGTTAATCAGTTTAATAGATGCATTGGCAAGGATGTCAGGTAACTTTGTTTAGAAATCCAAATTTTGTAATCTGAGAAAGTTCTGAAGTCATACATGAAACTCTAAAGCCTGAAAGAAAAGAAGAAAATAAGGTGTTTATGGCAAGAATAATAAAGTTGAATATGGTAACACAAGTTCCAGGGAGCTTTGCTTATAAATCCAAAGTTTGTAATCAAAGAAAGTTCTGAAGTCATACATGAAACTCTAAGGCCTGAAAGAGAAAAGGTGTTTATGGTAAGAATAATAGAGTTGAAAATAGGAACACAAAATTTCTATTACTTTACGAGTATGCCATGTTCTCCTTTTCTCTTGAACTCTTCTTTTTATGACATTTCATGTCTTCCATCTTTTCTTCCCTAGAATGACTTGAATACAATTAATCTAAAATCTTTATGTTTGTCTGTTATTTCTTCATGTCAATAATTATGAAAAATTTCATCTCCAGGTTGATGTGTGGGCTCTTGGTGTTTCAGCAATTGAAATGGCAGAGGTTTGTCCTTTTTATTCATATTTTGGCTGAAACTGCTATAAACTTTCTTGAGCTTCCTATTTTCTTTATGGAATGCTCACTGCTCTATTCAATCAAATATTGATTTTCATAATTCAATTTTTTCTTGCTCACTTTGTTATCTTTGAACTTTATCTGTATTGTCTATTTTAGGGATTCCCACCAAGATCTACTGTGCATCCAATGAGAGTAAGTTGGTTTGTTTGATTTACATATTGTCTCTATTAATTTCATTTGTTATTTTGACACTCACCTATTTTGACACTCACCTTTTTCTTGATTAGTTTCTTTATATTAAGTAATAAAATAGTTTGAGGTCTTCCACTGTAGAGTTTTTAGGAGTTCAATAGTTACAAAGTAATCTCTCGTTATCAACTGCATATTCATCTTTTTCTCAATGTTCAAAATATCAACTTTGTAAAGTAGCCTTCATAATATGTTATTTTTCCTAACTGAATTATGGCATGCCACACATTCTCCCTCTTTAATAGGTGCTGTTTATGATATCTAGTGAGCCTGCTCCAATGCTTGAAGATAAAGAAAAATGGTATGTTCTTAGATAAATGTTGCTACATTTAGTTATTTTTGTAGATTTGTATTTCTGCTATCATATGCTAAGGGAAATGATGAAGACAAGTATGAGAACTGTGGGATTATGGATGTCAATGGTATTTCCTCTAATATAAATGAAGTGTCGATTTATCTTGTCTCATATCTGTTTCTTCTGGAATGCTGACAAATTCCCATTGATTTTCCAATTTATTTCTAAACAACATGTGATGTGTTCTGAATTGTATTTTTCAGAAGAATGGCTGTGGACACCTTGTAGAAAATGTTTGTTTGTATTAAAATCATGTTGTTACACACACACATGCATGTCCAAGGAAAGTTGCATAGGATATTTTTTTTAATGGTTATATAGCGAAAAATTGCTGATGTTGAAAGCATTAAACTAATACTGGTATGGATTTGTTTATTACACATTGCTAATAGAGCTATGTATTTAGGTTTAAACCAACTGTTAGTGGTTTATATTTTTCACTCTACTTTGACGGACATGTCATCTTGCCCATGTAGGTCTCTTCTTTTTCATGATTTTGTTGCCAAATGTTTGACAAAGGACCCACGGTTACGGCCTACCGCTACTGAAATGCTCAAGGTATGTGTTCTTGATAAATGTTTGTTGGCTGAAGTATGCATTGTTGTAAGCAGTGAATAAAGTTCATTGTATCACCATATTAGACTGTATTTAATCTAAGACCATTACAAATGGAAAAGTCAGGTTTTACTTGATGTTTGTTGAATCATATTTTCCTCACAATCATTGCAGGAAAGGTCGTTGAATCTTTTCAAATATTTACCATGTTATCAATTTCCTTATAGTCATGACATATTTGCTGTAGGTTGAATACTTGAGAAGGACTGTAGATATCCTAAGCATTGATGAGATATTGATCTAAATATATTGCTAAGTACCTTCCTAGACATGGGCACTGGCTTTGCATGAGGGAGGGGTGTAGATAGTTGTAAAAATGCAATCATGATACTATTCAATGTAATGAGCACTGCACAGCAGCAATCATGATATTTTTGTCTATAAGATTGTTATCTTTATTGATTTTCTTCAAAACTAGGCTTGTTATGATTCATATTTAACATTCTTTTATTGTTTTTTTTTTTTTGCAATGCTTAGAAATATACAGCAGCTAAATATCAGCTGAGACAAATATGCTTCAATTTTAACTGCAGCATAAGTTTATAGAAAAATGTAGTTGGGGAGCATCGAAAATGTTGCCAAAGATAAAAAAAGCAAGGCATATCAGAGCAGCAATTGCTGCACAAGCACAAGCACAAGCACAAGCTCAACTTTTAGAGAGTAACTTGGAGGTCAGTGCGATGATAATCTCTTTACTGTGTAGGCTTTAGTTTATAACATGCTTCATATGCTTCTTTCTTCTACATGCGTTTTTTATTAAAAGTAGCCAGTTGAGCAAGCACAGGCTATGAGTATGAATGAAAACTATGGGGACACTGTTCCATCAAAACCCCAGAAGCATCCTCCTGGAGTATTAGATGAGGTTCTTGAAGACAGCAGTTCAGGAAAGCATCAAATAGCTGATAGTGCTGAGCCTAGCGCAGGTGAAAGTGCTCGTTTATCAAGTCCTCTTTTGCCAGACTTAACCATTTTGTTGTTTCAGCATTTCCTATTCCTAATATTCTGTTCATAATTGCCTTTGAAGATCAAATTTACTTCAATTTCCTGTCTCTATATTCTATCCATAATTGGATTTGAAAATCAAATTTACTTCAATCATTTTTTCTTCTTTTTTTTCAGCTATTATTTTTCAATATCCATTTTACATAATCTCTATCATTTCAGGCTTATATAGACATTATATTGTATATTGTGATGTTTTACAAACCATGCAATCAATAACTTTCTGTTAGTAGCTTAGAGTCCAATCATCTACACATTTTGCTTTTTCCCCTTTGTTATCCATGTACTCTAAATATTATTTGTCTATGGAGTTGTTTAGTCTTTTTTCTGAGTAGCATTATATGTTGGTGTCCTCATGATCGGTTTATATTTGATTTGCTACATGATGGGGTTCTGCAATTTAGTCAGAGTTGTAAACATGAAATTGAGCTGGATCTTGCCTTTGACAGAGCGACATGAAGACAGAATTCATATAGCTGACCCCATCTAGTATGGGTTTAAGGCTTAGTTGTTGTTGTTGTTTTTTCAGTCATCCATCATTCTGGGGTAGGAAACCAAGTTTGCGCCCAAAAGACATTTTCTTGATATCATCTGAACCATCTCATTTTCCATTGGCCATTATAGCTGTAATCTACTTCTTTTTCTGTTTGATCTGAAGTTCTCTCTTCAGTTTCATGTGCTGCCTCCTAATGTGAGCATACTAAAATGTTAAATTACTTTGTGCTGTGTAAAATTAAACTAACCATTAGCCAAAATTGTTCTTCTATGACACAGTAATGATCTTAAGCTGAAACCTTATTTTATGCAGGAGACTTTGGGACTGTTATAGTTCACCCTGATGCTGGAGTTAATTTTGATGACATTCAAACGCCTATGTCCATTATGAAAGAGTCTTTGCCAGAACATCTTGATGTCAGAAGTTCTATGCCTGATATTGGAACCAAAGACATTAATCTCATGTATGTTGCTTTTCTTCACTATGCTTTCCTTTTTATTTTGTTCAAGCATTCATCATGATGCCTACTATCTGGTTACTACTGCTGCATGAAATTTACTGATTGCAAATGACCAAAAGTTATTCAAAGATTCTAATTGCAGCTACTTGAGTTTGATTTTTAAGGCTGGTTTGCATGTTCTATGGCAATAATAACCTGCCGTGGCTTGTGTCTCTATTAATGTTTGACCATGCCAGGCTATTATAGAAATTATGAGATTGAACTCCAAAATTGCTATCTAGACACTTGCCCTGAAGACTTTTTCAGCATGTAAAGCACCTGGATACAGGGACGTTATTGGCATCTTTTGGTACTTCAAAGTATTAAATAATATTTGTATGTTATCTAAAGGAAATTTTAAGAAAAAAATTTGGATCTTGCTTGTATCAACATTTTTAGTTTTTAATATTATAGAGAACCATGAAAACCATCAATGCTCCTAATTTATGTTCTATTGTGCTATGTTAGTCCTCTGCCTTTTTTATGTGCAGCTTTTGGTCTTTTCATTTGATACATCCATTCCGTTGCTCTGTACAGCTCATTATCTACTGTGCTATATTTTCCTCACCACATTATTTAATTCATCTTCTGTGATCCATTTTAGCCATCTGTTTTCATAGTTCTCTCTTTAATCTTTATATATGATTATTATTGAGAATAATGTTATTGGGATTTGGTTGGCAGTGTTGAAAATAGAACCGGTACTTTGATCAATAAGAATCTTGATATAGATTCAAAGCCTGAAACAGAGATAACACAGGGATCTTTGTCCTTGTCAACTGGACTACCTGAACAGAAACCAAAAGAAAACATCAATTCTCAGCTGCAAGGGCAAGGTCATAAATTTGTAGGAAGAGATGGTACAAGCACACTAAAGAGTGCTACCACTAGTCGCAAAGTCTTTGCATTGCAAGATAAGGTATGTGACTAAAATTACCTGATGGACATGTTTGCTTTTCTGAATAGCACTTTACTGATCTTTACTACTATGACCAGACCATGTGTCCTAATATTTAATCCATCAGTGTGCAAATTTGATGAATAAGAGCTTGTTGGTTTTGTTGGCCTCACAGCTCTGGTCTGTATTTGCTGCTGGTAGTACTGTACCTGTACCATTCCTCAAGGCCATAGACATTTCTCCTTTGGCTCTCGTGTCAGATAACTTCACTGCTGAAGTGCCAGGAACTAGTGACAATGCTGCTCTAGAAGCAGTTAAGGAACTCCTCAGTGGTGAGGGACAAACAAAGAAAGGGCGGAGAGGCCAAAATGAGGTTCTCATTTGAACTATTATTGTATTCCTTCAAATAATTCCTTTCTATCATTAATGTGTAATGGTCCTAATGCCCAGTTCCTGATGCTGTTACAGGTACAATTACCCCCTGGCGTATATCAAAGATTGACTTCAAGTCCAACACTAATGAATTTAGCTCAGGCTTTGGCTTACCATAAAATGTAAGGATCTTGTTAGATATATATCTTTGTTATATATATATATATATATATATATATATATATGAAGATTGAAACCTGTTTCCACATTTTTTGTGTGCTTTGTTTTTGATGTTACAGGTGCTATGAGGACATGCCCCTCCAAGATTTGCAAGCATCTCAAGAGCAGCAAACCATTCAAAATCTCTGTGATACTCTTCGAACCATTTTGCGGTTGTAGACTTTGATCAGTTAATATATACAGAAGGCTCTCGATCAATTTAGAGCAGGAAAAAGGCCAACAAACCATTCAAAATCTCTGTGATACTCATTGAAGGCTTTGATCAGTTACAGTTATTATCTGCAAAAGGCCTAGATCAAGTGAGAAGAAGAAGAAAAAGGCCTATGCTGAAGAATGTTGGATCTGTAGAATTTTTATTATTTCATTTGCCCATTTGACAGTGGGTTTTGCCACCTGCTGTTGCAATTCCATCTACAGCAAAACCATCTTGTAGTAAATCACCGACATGTTTTGTTGTCATAAACCATGTGTTGAATAATTTGAACAGATGGAGAGCTCTGATCTGAAGAGCAATTGAATAAAGTTGAACAAAATTTAGTTGATTTTGTTACTCTTTTCCATTGTATATGTTATTAAAACAATTGAATAAAGTTGAATTTTATTAATCACAACAAAATATGGAATCAATCTTTTACTCTTTTCTATTGTACATAATAAGTTTTATCTTTCTTATTTATGTACATAAAAAAGTATTTTTTAATGTATTATTTATTAAACTTTATATTTAAAATTGATGGTTTTGATTATAAAGCTTATGAATTAGTTAGGGGTGAGACCGAGTGTGCAGAGGTTAGCGATGTCGGGTAGGCAGGGGCCGCCGAAGCACCAGAACAGCTTCGCATGGAAACCTAACGCCGGTCACAAGAAGAACGACACGGTTGGTTATCTTCTCGACCTTGAACTTCATCTCCATCTCCATCCTTATCTCCTTCTTTCTGTTGTTGTTCTGACGAGTATTTATTGGAAATTCGCAGGAAGTTGGGGGACGGCTTCGGCCTTACTCTGAGATCACCGGAGTTTGCTCCCGCTGCAGGGATCAAATCGATTGGAAGCGCAGGTTCGTTTTTTTTTTATATTTATTTTTGGTGATTTTTTTCTTATGTTAGGGTTTTGCTCTATTTGATCTCTTCGATTTGTTAGGTACGGGAAGTACAAGCCTTTAGTGGAGCCTGCGAAATGGTTTGTTTTGGTGTTCTTGATTTTTGTTTCTTCTTTTGTTGTATTTTGTGTTGATGGGTTTGAGTAATTTTGTTTGGCAGCCAGAAATGCAGTAAACGGACGGTGCGCCAGGCCTACCACAACATCTGCTCTGGTATTTCTCATTTGTCTTTCTTTCTTTCTTTTTTTTTTTCAAAAAACTTTCTTTTTTTTCTTATTTAGTTTTGGGGGTTGGTTTTTAATGTGTAGGATGCGCTAAGGATCTGAATGTCTGTGCCAAATGTTGTTGCCGTGTGGAACAGATTGTTGGCAGGTGTTATTTGAGTTTAGTCATTGCAGTTTATTTGTATACTGTTGGGTTTATATCTCCAATTGTGTAATTTTGGTTTGTTTGTTTAGGGATAGTGCTGAGGTGGATGCAGAGCGCAAGGAACTTGAGGAGGTATCTTCTTCTTCTTTTTTTCCGTTAATTTTCTTGTTTTGAATGTGTCCTACCATGTGTGCTTACTTATATTGCTTGTGTTTGGAAGTTGAGTGACTCATGGATATGTTTGCAGGCCATTAAGAATGCCCGGGAGAGAGATCGAAGAACACTTATACGAGCGGTGAGTGCCTCTCATGGAACTTATTTCAAACACTTGTCTGTTAGTCATTGCAGCTAGAGTTATATTGTATGTGGACTATTGTGAGCTTTGTTTTATACTTGGAGATTATGTTTTAACATAGAAGGTAGTTTCATGTGACAAACATAATCACCGGTGTTTATTCAGAAATTTATATTATAATGCTTTTGTCATCATTTTTTTTCGTTTTTTTTTTATTGTTAGCTATGCACATGTATTCAGTCCACCGTTTGATTTTTAAGTATAATTTTGCTATTAGTTTCTGAAGTAAAGGCCTTTGGTTAGGTTGGTTCCGGAACTTGAAAAACAAGTTAACTAGGTCCAAAACTAAAGCAGCAATTAGTCACCAATTGTTCCTTGCTTTTATGTCTTTTAACTGTTGGAGTTAAATATTATTTTTTATGATATGGATGGTGGAGCTTACATGACATATGATGTGGCACATCATCTGCCATATGTTATGTATTGAACTTTTAATTGTTGACATGACCAAATGGGCTTAATGGTGGGAGCCTGTGGAGGAACACCAATGTTTAGGTATAGTAGTCTGGGCAGGAGAGAATAGTTATCTTGTTTGCCTATTTGATAGAATTATTTTGGATAGGCATTATAGGACTTGCTCTGTTTAATGCTTTAGGTGCAGGGAATTGGTACATGTTACCCTGTTTGTAGCAATGAGTCACCTTTTTATAATTTGATTGGCCAGTTGATAATCTTACATTGAAACCCAATGGGCCCTGGGTTTGGAGGTTTTGATGGGAATTGTTACATGTTACCCTCTTTGTAGCAATCAGTCGCCTTTTTATAATTTGATTGGCCAGTTGATAATCTTACATTGAAACCCAATGGGCCCTGGGTTTGGAGGTTTTGAAGGGAATTGGTTCATGTTACCCTGTTTGTAGCAATCAGTCACCTTTTTATAATTTGATTGGCCAGTTGATAATCTTACATTGTAACCCAATGGGCCCTGGGTTTGGAGGTTTTGAAAATAAAAAGAAGTTTAGCATAATATAAGAGTGGTGAAATCATTAGGCTTCTGGAGTGAAGTCTTATTCAATGGTTTGAAGGATATTTTTGTGTCTCTGGTGAGAAATTATTACAGGATGCTTTTCCTTCTTTTACTGACTAATTCTAGAAATGTTTGGCTTCTTATGATGGTAAACATGCTTTTGGGTCTACATACTACAGTTTCAGGTTCCTTGATGATGAATGTATTTTGTTGACAGATGAATAAAAACAAAGGTGGGAAAGCAGTACCAACCCCAAAAATTGGAGACCGAAGCACAGAGGGAGAGTTATTTTCTCCAACATCAATTGATGAGTATGCTGAGCTTTCGAGACCAGATGAGAGTGATGAAGATGATACCCTTATATGCAACTAAAGGAGTTCAATTTTGTATTTTGACACTCAACATGCTGCACATGTTCCAGCAGCATTGGGTTAAACAAATTTTCATTTGATGTATTGATAAGTAGGTTGTCATTCTCATGTTTGACAAGCAGCTTTGTTGTCAGAGTATCTCTTTAAAATTATCTTTCTTAGGAAAGGAGTTTGTCCTGTTATTCATACTTATCCAGAAGACAGTGTATCAGCTGATGAGCATCCATTGATGATTCTGGCTATTCTGTATCAGTGACATTGTTTTTGACTATTTGGCATTTCCAATTCTTCTCTGGTGGCTTTGATGGCCGGTGTGATTGTCCTTGTAACTATCAGGAACTTTACTGTTTACTTTATTGCTCAACTGACATTTGTTGAGCAGCAAAGTGCCTGTCTATCAACCTAGACATAAAAAGTTGATTTTTTTTCAGAGTAGGTAGCAAGGCTGATGTCATCTCAGGTATGTGATTCATGTTTCATATTCCATTGTCTCACAAAAGAGTGGTTGGTGGACCAACAAGTCAACAACTGTGTCTAATTGTTTTTTATTTTTTATTAATGTAAGCACGGTTATTGTCATACATATTATATTGGATTTATGGAATATGTTATTTTGGTTTGAGTCTTAAGTTTGATTCTTTTAAAAGCAGGAGTCTCTATCTTTTCATGATGTGAGATGTGTTAAATCATTGATTTCTCTGCTGTTATTTTACTGCTGTAGTGAAGCTGAGTTGATGAGATTTTAATACTTCTCTTGATGTGATAATGTTTCCAGCTTCCAATGAATGACAAGACACCTTGGCAGCAGAAGGTTTATAAATTAGGATAAGACAGGCCCAGAAGGTTTGGAGCTTATGGTGAAATCTGAGCTCTAATAAGAAGCTGCAGGGATTGATGAAGAATCAGAGAGTGGGTGGATGTTTGATGCATTGATGGTGATTGAATTGGTACAAATTTCAGGTACTTACTCTCACCAATCTTCAATGTACTATATGATCTCCAGACGTCACATGTATTAGATCCATTTTATATTGATCTTAAATGTTTCAGTGGGTCCTGGTGTTATGAGATAGGATGATCAATTGGTGAAGGGACCAGTTTCAATCCTCAACTTCTTCAATTAATGATTGGATAAGGCCTAGTGAGAGAATTAGATCTCAGGAAGTAAACCATCTTTTTTTATTTATAATTGTGTGTAGAATGTCAGTGTCTGCATAGACTTTTTCTCATTTCTGATATTTTTATATGAATTCAGCAAAACTACTAATCAGGAGGCAATGTAAAAAAGCTTGGAACATAGCTCTGACTTCATTGGCCCCATTCCACAGTTAAAGTTAACTCTGCTTTCCTTTTTCAGGTAACAATTTGAAGGTGAGAGGTGAGATGTGTAATATTTTTGGTTAAATCATGGTGAAAACACTGCATTTGAGAAGAAGGTGGTCCTGGAAACCAAAAAGGAGATTTGGATGGGAGCTGCTCTGAATAGTTTCAGAAATACTGGCTTTTGTATGCATGCCATCACTGAGGATGTAGTACTGAAAGAAGGCCTAGAAGACAAAATTCACTACCCATCACCTCATTCTATGCATGCATTGCCATCAGAAAAACCCCTGCAGAACAAGGAGGCGTGTCATCTATCTCTGTCTCAAAGGTAAACACCCTCTCCATCTTTTTCTCAGGTCTCCTCCTCTCCCACCCAACTTGCATCCATCTATCCTGTCTTCTATACCTAACACTGCTATCACTGTCATCATTCTAGATTGATATCCAAATTTAGAGCATTGGCTAACAATTGGCTTAAATTCTGCCTTCTTCACCAAATACAAAATGCATGCCAAAATACATTTTTTGTGCTATATTTTGGAATCAAGCTGATTATGTATGAAAGGGGATTCCATGACATGGGAATGCATGCAGTTGCATTGCATGGCATACACAAATAGTAAAGAGCTGTTTTTGGGATTCATCAGAAAGGTAGAATATCAATGAAATTGTAAACGGTGGGATACTTCCAAATATGGTTCAATGTTTTGGATAAACTTCACTTGCTCCTTTTGGAAGGTAAATCAGGGTATAGCTGTCATAGTCATTAGGCCAAGCAAAGTTCTTGTCTTTTCCTCACCCTCTCTATCTCCTTGCTTTCTCTCTCCACAGTCCCTTCGCTATAAAGTAGCTCCTTTCTACAATTCCCAATTCTTCCCTCAGACTGGAGAACAGTTTCAGAGTGATGCTAGATTGAAGTAATTTATTTCTCTCATTAAGTGATGTGAGGGAGAGAGAGAGAGGGAGGAGGTTTTTTGAGAGGCTTTTTCAAGGCGGTTACTTTCTGGGTGCACTTAGAATCCTTTGATTGCACGTGTGGCAGGCTACAGAGGTGAGTTTCTAACGCTTCCTTCGATTTATTTAATGGTATGGAGTAGATTAAAATAAGGCCTTTGGTGACACCCGCCTCTGGTTTTGCCCTTCTCTTACTTGTGGGTTTGATTTTTCTTTGATCCTCTGATTGTTCTAATGAACAAAAAGTGAAACTTGGTGCTTTTGAGATCTTGGTCCTGTTCTCTATTTTCCTAAATTTTAATTTCTGTGTGCCATTTTGGTGGTTTTTAATCCTGTAATTGTTGGCTGAAAAACATTGCATTGTTTCAATTGTTGGTTGAGCATTGGGAATTTCAGATCATTATCGGATCTGGTTTTTTTTGGTAATGCTGAATTGGAAGCTTGGAGATATGTTTTCAAATGGACTTTTTTTATGTTTACTATTGTTATGCTGTTTTGTTTTCCCTTAACCGAAAGGTTTGGAATCTTTGGAAATCTCTTTATGGAATGATGGCTGCTCAAGCTTTTCCAGACAGCTTTCCTGTTCAAGCATTGTTTAAAAGAATCTCAGCTTATGTCTAAGTTCATGGTTTCTCCTACTTCTTTGCTTATTATAGTGTGGAACATGCTTGTAATTCATATATAGAGATTTGAAGTCTGGTATGTTGGCTAAAAGCAGTAGTAGATACTTCAGATGGTTGCTTGAGAGAACTGCTCAATTTAGTTCTGTTGCATGTCTTGGTTTTCCACTTCTGCACTCATAAATGGGTTATTTTCATGCTAAAATAAAAGATGATTTTTCTTTTCTGTGATTGTTTTACTGCATGCAGAGGCTAGAATGATTTGTGTGATGTATAGCCTAATGTCTTGAGTTTGTAATCTCTTGTGATCTCTATTTCTTTCCAGATATCTTCATTTTTGCTTGTTTAGTCACTTGCTGGAAAGATTTTAGGATTGGTTTTGGAAATTGGGTGGCAGATTAGGAGCTTATATGAAAATGAGTGGAGTTTGTCACCATTACCTCCTTTGTATGTTGTGTTCAAGACTAAATTTGTCAAAGATTTAATATTTTGTTTCATCTTTTATCTCTGCATACTTTTTTTAATGGAAATGAAGATTCTGTTTTACTTTTCATGTGCTTGATTTTGAGAGAAGTCGAAAAGAGAGACCATCTGTCTCCAATTCTTTATTTCTTTGCATGTTATTACTCTCATGGATCTTTTGCTGAACTCTTATTGTGCCATCTTATGAAGTTCCTGTCTTTCTTTTGTAGTTCCTTCAGAATTCTCTTAGGAATGGAAGCCAAATTTGGTTGCTTATTGTTTGTCATTCTCATCGAAAGCTGAAGTTAATTCATAGAACAATTTGTCTCTCCTTAAATAGAAGACTGAATTCTCTTCCATTTTAAGCTGAAAATCGTACCTTTGTTTGTATTTGTATTGTCGTTTTGTATTTTGCCTAGTAGGTTTGCTTTAGAAGAACCATTAGCTTCAGTAATTCAGTTTGATTTGTCATATTTGATTCCTTTGGTTTGCGGACATACAGAATTGTGCTCTGAATGGAATTGTAATCAATGATGGATCTTAAAAACTTTGATAATTTATCTTTTCCACAAAACTCCACTGTTCTTTCCACTTGCTTATGAAATGCTTCTTCTATGCCCAAAAACATATGCATAGGGTCAGAAAACTCGAAATCTTAGATGACAAATTTAGTCTGCAAACCACCTTCTGACCTCGTAAGTCTGATTTCTATTTTTGTTTCTGCAGTCTCTTTCAGTTGAACAACAGCATTTGTTGAGATGGCTGCTGTCTATTATCCTGAGGGAAGAGGAGAAATGAGAATTTTCGACACCTTTGAAGAACTCTCCACTGATTTGGCTGAATATGTTGCTCAACTCTCAGAGAGTTCAGTTAAAGAGAGAGGATATTTCACTGTTGCTTTATCTGGAGGTCCTCTTGTCGGTATGCTGGGGTAAGTGTTTTCACCTGTGATAACTCCTGTAAATGTACATCTCAAACCAAGGAAATCTCCAAAAGCAGGAAACTATGTGGAGCTCCGTACAATAAGACAGTCCATTGGACAAAATGGTATGTATTCTGGGCGGAAGAGCGGGCAGTGGCAAAGAATCACAGCGATAGCAATTACAGACTAGCGAAGGATATGTTTATTTCAAAGGTATGTAGGTAGTACCATACTTTCAGAGTGACTATAAATGAAGTAATAATTCTGATGAGATGCATTATCAACCAGGTACCGATTCTTCATAACCATGTATACTCTATCAACGACAGCATGACAGTGGAAGATGCAGCAATGCAGTATGAATTCACCATAAGACAGCTAGTGAAGGCTCGCGTGCTTGATGTCTCCGGGGTCAATGACTGCCCCAAGTTTGATCTCATTCTGCTTTGTATGGGCTCCGATGGGCATATCGCCTCGCTGTTTCCTCACCATCCAGCTCTTGAACAGAAGGCGGATTGGATCACCTACATCACCGACTCTTCAGAGCCGCCGCCAGAGAGGATCACGTTCACCCTCCCGGTGATCAACTCGGCATCCAATGTCATCATATTGGCAACCGGAGAAGCCAAGGCCAGGGCTGCACACCTTGCCATTGATCCTGTAGACCAAGAGTTTGATGCTGCTGCTGTGCCGGCTAGATTAGTTGGACCAGTTGATGGGAAGTTAGTGTGGTTCACGGACATCTCAGCAGCATCACAACTGCAAATGAATGGGTGATGCTCTGCTTGTTCTTTTTGAGTATTCTAAGAACAAAAATTGAGCAGTAGCTTAATAAGAATTTCCACTTTCCGTGTTCTCTTGAAAAACATCTGCTTCATTAACCTATTTTGCCCAGATACATCAAAATTGTTCTAAATCTACTCTGAATTTTGACATGTCAAAAGAAATTTTGGTTTACAATAAACACAAGAACTCTCATCAGGCCTGCACATTCTCAGTTACTGTAACTGTCCGATGTTCTCGCTCTGAAATGGATCTCACTGAACCATATCCTGTAGGCCTTCCCTCCATGCCAACTTTGGGAGGGAAACCACGGATTCTGGCGAGCAACCACTGGTCTATAACACCACAATCAATTGCGTACTTGATCATATGCTCTAAGTAGCCTTTGTCGGTGATTAGATGAGGTTGAACTGTCAGCATCCTCATGAGAGCTGGGAAAGAAGAAAGGCATGAGACATTAGCATAAACAAGCTCATCACTATGGATGCGTATAAAAATGACCATTATAGTGTTTTAGGCTGATCAGCAGTTTCCTCTAAAGCTATGTAATCACAATACAGAAAGTGAGAGATTACAGCTATGTAAACACTGACTAGATGGATCATGGGTTTGGAGTCTTATACCTGCAACAATGGCATCACCAGACACTGACATGTCCCCGGTGAAGGGAGTAATCGGTGCGTCTTCCATCCCATGAACAGAGCCATTATCTTTCTCTGTGTAATAGTGTATTTTAGAAGTTCCATTTGTCATAAACAAGACCTTCAAATTTTCATGCCATAGAGGCCTGACAACCTCAGGTTCATAGTGAACGAATTTTGATTTGTCATTGTCTTTGGTATTGAACTTCTCTGAAGGTTTTATTCCGCAAAGAAATTCTAGTTCCTGTTTTGTGACCTCAATCACGTCTGCACTATTCCAAGCTTCCTGAATGAATGCCTTTGTTTCCTCGCATGAGTGCCACAATGGCATTGGAAGGTTTAGATCAAAGAATACGACCCCTCCAAGTTTTCTGAATCCTTTAACCGCTTGCATTGTTGTGGATCTCATGTTAGGGTCGAGCAAGGATGTGGAATTGAAATAGAACATTGTTGCCTGAAAAGAGTGAAAGTAGTCAATTATGCTGATGAAGCAAAGTGAACTACAAACATATGGCTTTAGGTTTTACCTCCTTCAAAACATCAACATTAATCTCTGAGCTTAAAAAACTATCTTCGGCACAAGGTTTGACGCAAGTCATTTTTAGGCCACCCCTTCTGCTAATTTTCATGTGAGATACTGCAGTAGCTTTTGAGTCATCAATCTTGATCGATCGAGTCTGTACATTATGCAAATTCAAATGGTAGAGCATGCTCTGACCGTACTCATCATCCCCAAGCTTCCCCATGAATGCAACCCGACCACCTAAACTTGTAAGAGCTACAGCAACACTGGATGATGACCCACCCGGAGCTCTTACAAACTTAGAGGGGTGCCAAAACATATCCTTGTTCCTCTCATGGATCTCATGATCTATCAATCTATTTGCTGGCCTTCCAGAAGGTATGAATGAATGTTGCGCAGCTCCAAAGCAGCAAACGAGAGGTGGCCAGCTGTAGGTGTAACTAATATCCTCCCCCTCATCATCTCCCAGATTTAGCTCCTCATTTTGGCCTTTGGCAGCACTTGTAAATTTTGGTTCATCACCATCACTTAGTTCTAAACTCACACTCTCGTCCTCAAGTTTGTCCATTTTTTTTCTAGATCTCCTTCTAGTTGTTTTCTTTTCAGTGCTTTCCTCTGTGCTTGGTGGAGCCACAGCTGCAGAAACAAAATATTTTAACAATATTTCAAAATATCCATAAACATTGTTGCATTCTCCTCTAAAATGGAAAATAAAGAAAGAAAGAAAGAAAGCAGTTGAACCTTTCTTGCGTCCTCTTCTTGTAGCCTTTTTAGGTTCTTCGACAGATGCTGCTGAAACAGTGTTTCCTTCTTCTCTGACCCGACTATTGGCTGCGTTCTCCTCTTCATTTACTGTATTTGCCAAAGGCTCAGAGTCTACAGGAGTCTCCACTGCTGCTTTCTTTCTGCTCCGTCTGGGAGCTCTTTGAGTTTTCTTGGGGGAAGTTTCAGTACTTTCTGCATCAGTTCCATCCTTGATGCCAACCTCTAAAGCAGCTTTTTTGGAGGCTGCATGCATAAGTAACTTTTGTACTCTTAAATTCTGAAATTTGATGAGATTTGGCCTGGAAAGAATAGGCCAGCAATTTGACTGACCCCTGAAAATCCAAGCAACACAACAGAACAATCAAACATCCAGTGTTCATAGAGATGGGTTGAAAGGAAGCTAATTCAATTTCAGGAATGGAAGAGCTATTCTTTTGATGTGTTTGCAGAAATGATATTTGAAGGAAATCAAGCTTGATTCAGTGCTTAATTTCAATCCAATTGTCATATATCCTTCTAATTTATTGCTAGTTGTTTAAGAGCTATACAGGAAAAAAATTGAACAAATGCCTCTCCAGTGCATCGAGGTTTCAAAGGTTTTACTTTGGTTCCTTGCAACATTGTTCTTCTTCATCCTTTCTGGATGGTAGATAAATCAAAATACAAGCAATTCATATATCATTCAAGTGATAATATTCCTCCTTGAACTAATAAATCTCTTCAGGAAGGCGACATTGATCTCATGAATATCAACAAACTTAAACATTCATTACTCCAGCCTTGATTGAGGAAACAAAAGCCTTACCAACTACCCTTTGATTACAAGAGTTTGTTTAATTCCACATAAATTTCTCAAACATTTTAAGCAATAGAGCTTCTACTTATCATCTCAATATGCACACCAAGTACTCACTCAATCCTATTTCAAAACAGAAAAGAGATCATGAGATAACTAATCTTATTTTATCCCTGAATATAGAAATTCAGGACCGAAAAACACCACGACAAAAATGATTACAATGCTAAAAACAAACTCCAGTATAAGTAAAAATATAGACTAAATCAGACTGTACATTAGAATTGACAGTTAAAACACATTCAATTGAAACGAATGCACAAATTGGAAAAAGTCGCCATCTTTCATCCTGATATCCCAATTGGATAACTTTTGGAATCAAAAGTCTTACTGTCATACTGAAAGATGAAAGGCAAACAGATAAACACAACCAACTCAAAAGATTAACCTCCTTCTCCAACTCCTTTCAGGTGTAGGAGAAAGAGAGAGACCCAAAGGATAGAGAGAGGGATGGATGACCTGAGCAAAGGGAGGGAGCATGTGAAAGTGAGAGAAGCCATGTCCACCAGCTGCCCCTGAAGTTCTGAGGACTTAGACTTCAAGCGGCCGCCATTGATGTGGTCTTCTTGAGGAACCAGCGAGAAGAGGAAGGAGGAGCTTCAAGAATCAAAGGTGGCGCCTTTGCCAAGCTCCGCTCATCAGAGTGACAAAAATCCACCAAGAGATATACCTTTGAATCAAAGTGACCAAAATAACCATGCTACCTTCGCTGATTGATTTGAAAGTTGGGAACTTTTTCGACTTTTGGTCTTGCTCTGGGGCCTATAGAAAAGATCAGCATTCTCAGCCACCATTTGGTTGACACGTATCCTAAAACACCCTTAAACCCTAACAAAAGGCTTATTCCAGACCATCATCACCATCTCCGTCCTCTCTCCCTCCATGGTTTGGGCCATTTCATTGAATTTCTAATTTCGATGTGCATAGTTCCAACACTTGCTAATTTCGATGTGCATCCAGATAGTTTGAAAGAAGGAAGTCATGAATGGCGCAGCAGCCATAGCTGTTTTCGTGCTGTCCATGACCATGGTAGCAACCAGGACATGCCTTCAACCAAGAAACTCACATCTCAGAAAGCTCAGTGGGCCATTCTTCAATAAACAAACAAGAGTATGATTCCATCCCCACCACAACTCAATTCAAATTCTTGTTCTAATGATACCAACTCTAATTTCTCCTTTTGGGGGCAATCAGTGGAAGGAATGAATGTCCCAAAAGTTTTTGTTGATGTGATTTGAACCAACAAGCACAAATTGTATGTTTTTTGGTTGGTCCATCTGAAAATCATTTATAAAGGAATGATTTTTACAAAGGTCTTGCTTTGGATGGTAATATAGATATAGAAAGGGGTATTTTGGGTATGACATGTGTCACTCACGCCGCATTACATAAACTTGAGGAGAATCTATCAATTTCAATGCAATCTAACAACTACTGGGGTGGATTTCTTCAAAGATCAAAACAACTCCTTTAACCATCTCAAGACTGTTGAAAGAGTAAAGCTGCTGTCTTTCTCTCTCTTCTTCCACTGATCTGTCGTGTGATTTCAATTGCTGCATTTAAAAGTCTTGAGATCCTCTAGACTATTAGCAATGGAGATGGATATCTCAAAGCTCACGCCTTTCACCATTTTCTTTGCTTTAGTGGTTTTCAATTGCTGCCCTTCTTCAACAGGTCAGTGACCAACTATTTGTTCTTCATTTTCATGCTCTTGAAAAAGTTGAGTTTTTTAGTGCTCTTATTCCTGTTTTTGGTGAAATCAATCCGTTTGCTTTGATTCAGCTCGACATTTTCAGTCTAGTGGTTTTGATTTGGTGGGAAAAATTGCATTTTTTTTTTCTCTCTTTATTTATGGGATGGAGGATGTTGGAATATTTCTCCTTTTACGTTTTATGTATTTTATGATTGATATTGACTCAGCAGAAATCTTTTTGATTGATTCTTGTTCCTTGATGTCATGGTTTGATACCAAGATTCCATGAAGTAGGATGCAGGCTGATAATAAGAAGTCTTGTTTTTATCTGATTTTGATTTGCCTATGGATGTTCATAGAAGGCCTTTGCATTTCCAGTTAAGTCTTGTGTTTGGATTGAGGGAAAATAGTGGGAAGAAAAGAATGTTTTTGGCTGTATGAAGAAAAGAAACTGGATTAGATAATGAAAGAAAGATACCATTTTCCATTTCTTCAGATTGATGTGTGTCTGTTTGCTACCCTGTATCTACTTCTTGTTTGTCTTTGCAGAAGCATATGATCCACTTGATCCGGATGGAAACATAACAATCAAATGGGATATTATGCAGTGGACACCGGATGGCTACATTGTAAGTAAACATCATCATCATCATCATCATTTAAAATAACATTATGAACAATTGTCTCCATCATTGAACATGCCTGCATTTTCATAAGTTTACCATCATTGTTGCATTGTCAATGTCTAAGTTAATGATCCTCATTTAGGCTGTTGTTACAATATACAATTTCCAACAATACCGACATATTCAAGCACCGGGATGGACACTAGGATGGACATGGGCAAAGAAGGAGGTCATTTGGTCCATGGTCGGGGCACAAACAACAGAGCAGGGTGATTGCTCGAGATTCAAAGGGAACATCCCACATTGCTGCAAGAAAGATCCTACTGTTGTTGATCTACTTCCCGGAACTCCATATAACATGCAGATTGCAAATTGTTGCAAGGGAGGAGTGATTAATTCATGGGTACAAGATCCCGCCACTGCTGCAAGTTCTTTCCAGCTAAGTGTTGGAGCGGCCGGGACTACTAACAAGACAGTCAGGGTTCCCAAAAACTTCACACTCAAAGCTCCCGGGCCCGGGTATACATGTGGGGTTGCGAAGGTTGTAAAGCCCAGTAAATTTGTTTCGCCGGATGGAAGGAGGACAACTCAAGCATTGAGTAAGTTGCAAAACACTGTTATCTTGAAGCACCTTCATTCTATTCTTTTCTTGCCCTGAGTGTCGGTATTTGCTAGTATTAGTTTGAAAATCAGAAGATTATGCATGTTCAGAATTTGAATTGATAAAGTATTTGCAAATATTTGTTTGTTAATAGTCCTAAAGTCTATCAGGATCATGTACAATGTGTGTATGCTTTTCATCTTGCTCCCATATTTTATTTCTTCACGTCTTGTCATATCACATGATCATCACATTTGTGCCTCTCATTGAATATTTCATGATAAATTGCCTGCAAATAGCTCTCGAGTTCATTTGTTAATCTGAAAACTAAAATTTTACATCCATTTTTTTACAGTGACATGGAATGTCACATGTACATATTCCCAATTTCTGGCACAAAAGACCCCGACATGTTGTGTATCACTCTCATCTTTCTACAATGATACGATTGTCAATTGCCCAGCATGCACTTGTGGCTGCCAAAACAATATAACACAACCAGGAAGCTGTGTGGAGTGAGTTCTTCCCCCTGAGAATTCATTCTCCCGTATTTCATAGCTTGTCAATCAATTCTTGTGTGCTTTTTACAGGGGAGACTCACCTTATTTGGCTTCTGCTATCAATGGACCTGGCAAAACAAGCTTTGCACCACTCGTCCAATGCACTTCTCATATGTGCCCGATTCGAGTTCACTGGCATGTCAAACTCAACTACAAAGAATACTGGAGGGTGAAGATCACGATAACGAATTTCAATTACCTAATGAATTACACTCAGTGGAACTTGGTCATCCAGCATCCAAATTTCGACAACCTCACACAAATCTTCAGCTTCAATTACAAGTCTTTGACACCATATGGAAACATAAGTAAGTCATCATGTTCCTCAAACATTCCGATTTGAATTTCATTACTGGATTGAATGTTTTTGGTTTTTAATTTTGTCCACAGACGACACTGCAATGCTTTGGGGGATTAAATTCTACAATGATTTACTCATGGTGGCTGGTCCTTCTGGTAATGTACAGTCTGAACTTCTATTTCAGAAGGAATCATCAACCTTTACTTTTGAAAAAGGATGGGCATTTCCACGGCGTATATACTTCAACGGCGATAACTGTGTCATGCCGCCTCCAGATGCGTATCCATGGCTGCCGAATGCTAGTCCTCCGACAATAAGCTCCTTGCTTCTTCCAGTCATTGTATTCTGGGCAACTTTGTTGTGCATCCTTAATGTTTAGTTGATGACTTTTCTTTTAGAAAGATAAACAGATTACACATACAGCTTTACTGCACATACATCACTATTTTATTTTTTTATTTTTTTTTGATGTTTTTGCAAATGTGAGACAATTCAGAAACAAATCACCTGTCAATCAATGCATGGCACTCAATCTCACCTTTTTCCCCTCACGTGAATTGAATCATTCAAACAAATCAATACTTTCTATCCGTTATCCTGATTCACATCACTTGAATCATTCAAACAAGGTAAACAAAAGAAACAAAAAAATATATCATTAGAATCATCCAAAGAGATAAAACTGGAGGCAGAGCTCACGGTTTTGACCAGCCTCATATTAGCAGGTTCAAACCCAGCCCACTGGAATTCATCATATCCATTCTTATTTACAAACCAAGATCTTGTCGTGCTATTTATACATGCACATCTCCATGCAAAGCTTTGCATTCAACAAAACTCTAGATTTTGCAGGCTATAAGGAAGCTGAATTCACCTACAGAATGGGTCGCTGGATGAAACCAGAGGTTGGTTGTCAGCTTTTGTTCTGTTACTTCATTCACACCTGCATTTGTTGATTATATTCTGCGATGTAGTTCATGCATAATTTCAGAGGTTTAATCTCACCAGGTCTACCCGCTTTTGGCTGCGATGACATTTGTGACAAGCATGTGTGTGTTTCAGCTGACCAGAAATGCATTTATGAACCCTGATGTCAGGTTGGATGTTCTCCGCAGTCAATCTCTGTAAATTTTTATCTATCGAAGAATATAATCACAATGGTCTCTAACTATTTATGCAATTCGAACCCAATCAGATTGTTGAGATTTGAAATATAATTCAATAGCATGTCTGATGAGTTCAAGTCATAACATGAGATATTCATTCATAGGTTCCAGCAAAAATAGCTTATATGCTAACAAACAGTGTTCGATTGTGTTTGAAGGATCAACAAAGCTCACCGGACCACTGCAGTCCTTGAGAATGAAGATGAAGGCAGAAGGTACAGCCTGCACAGCTTCCGCAAGTTTCTCAGTCATCAGCGTCCAGAGATCATGCCAGCAATAAACAGCTTCTTCTCCAAAAAGGACCAATAATGAACCCCTCCATCCAATTGAATACCGATACCATTATCAATATTCTCCAAATAAAACGTTCATCTTTGACTGATTTAATGTAATCAAGAGCTTGCCTCGAGTTAAATGAAAATAGAAAAGAATAATAATGTATCTGTATCTGTATCTGAAAGTCTTCACATAAGATCGTATCTTCTACACATACAATATCTTACTTCTTGCAGGCATATAGTACTCCAGCTACGATAGAAATACCAACAATAGCAGCAGGGAAAGCCCAGTACTCGGATACCTTGCTTGTAAAAGACTGTTCCTTCGTGAAAATCTCGAGTTCTGGGATAACTGGAGAAGGCTCTATCTCACCAATAAAGTATTCTTGCATTAGCTCTCTAGCACTTTTGCCGTGCCCAGCATCTTCAAATTCTTCAGTTGAATCCTTCCCTAGTTTATTAAACAAAGCATATATATGGTTACAGTGGGAAAAATAAATTGAAAATTTGAGTAGCCAGCCATCATAAGATACAGAAGTCATACAATCCCAATTATCCTATATCTAATTAAATAGAAAATTAGAGGAAGAGGGCAATATACCAGTAGCTGAGAGAAGAACGTCATCTCCTCCAGGGTGATCATCTAAGTACTTTGTCACATCATATACCTGTGATATATATTGATGATATAAGTGTAGATCATAAGATGGAGGAAACTATGAAACATGAGAGATAATCATCACACTTTGACATCTGAATTAGTGCAAAAGAACAAGTAATAACTCACCGAAAACCATAGCACCAACAATTCTAGATGAATATTAAATTTAGAATGAAGGTCATAATAGCAACATGTGAGCTTGTATCCAAGGTGAATTTTTGTTTTTTCATTTGAAAAACTTCAAGCATGCAAAATCCAAGTGCTTATTTCTCTTTTAAATCGGATTTATTAAAAAAATAATAATAAAGCACAGCTGAAACTGCATGCAGTGAAAGAACCTCAAAACTCACTCCATCCACAAATCCTTTGAAAGATTCTAGCATATAACCACCTCTCAAGGAACATGATTGAAGACAACAGCTAATACCATGAACATGAGTTAAACAACTATGCAATGATAACTAGATGCTTCTCAACTCCATGAGGCCAAGCTTAATTAAGTATGGATAATAAGACTCAAAAACTTATGTTGTTTTAACTCCTGGGGTCAAACTTATGTTGTTTGAATTCCCAAGAGGGAATTTCCAAATAAAGTTCGTAACTCCAGGCCCATCTCTCTTTGCAATGTGGCATATAAGATCATATCAAAAATCTTGACCAAAAGGTTGAAGAGAGTCATGCATAAACTCATTGGTCCTTAAAAAAAGGTTTTCTTGTTGGCAGATCTACGTTTGATAATATAATTGCAGTAAATGAAATTGTCCATTCCTTAGAAAATGATTCCCAATCACTCTCAAGGATATTAATTAAGATTGATATAGAAAAGGCATATGATGCCTTAGTGTAGAATGCCATCCTTGCCACCCTCCAAAGCATGAATTTCCTTGAAAATTGGATAGCCTGGGTCAGAGCATATATCACATCCCCCAGTTTCCCCCTTCTAATTAATGGCTAGCCTACAAGGTGGTTCTCCAGTCAAAGGGGTATCAGACAGAGAGATCCTTTGTCTCCATTCCTCTTCTTGTTAGTTTCACGGAACTTATCTGCAATTCTTAATCAGGCCATGAATCTGGATTTAGTACCTGGTTTTAACCACAAATTAGCACCCAATTTCAACCATCTCATGTTTGCAAATGATTTGATTATTATAGAATAGCTGCTAGAAATTGTAGAATATGCCTTGACATCTATCACAAGCTCACAGGACAAAAAGCAAACTTCAATAAATTAACCATACATCTTCCAAGCTGGTTTAATAAGAGGATCAGAAATTTTATTCAAGCCATACTAGGAATGAAGGTTGGGGCTTTCCCTTTCAAATACTTGGGGGCACAAATTTCACCCAAAAGACTCAATGTACACCAATGGCAACCATTGATAGAAAGAACCAAGATTAGTCTGAACTCCTGGAGTAAATCTTCTGTTTCCCTAGCAGGAAAAGCTATTCTGGTTAACAACACCTTGATGTCCATACCAGTTTATTCCATGGCCTGGTACCCTGTCCCTGATACTGTCTTAGACCAGTTATCCAAATTGGCAAGGAATTTTCTTTGGGGTGGAGGCACTGCAGGTGACAGGCTACATTCTATGAGTTGGAGAAATACTACACTTGCCAAAACTGAGGGAGGATTGGGAATTAGGAATCTAAAGGATTGCTAAAAGCTCACTCATGACCAAGAATGTGTTTGCAGTACTAAATATGGAAGATAAGCAATGGGTTCAGATTATTGAACTCAAATATGGACATTTAAATCCTTGGGCCAGCCCTCTACAATTGAAAGCATCTTAGTTCTACAAAATGCTTTGTAAAACTGCACAGTCAATTAGATCAAACCTATGGATCAATGCATGCAATCCAAATGATACAAATTTTTTACAAGACCCATGGATTTTTGATATTCCTCTAGCACTTAAACCTACCTTCATGAATATGGAACTTCCGGTGGAAAATCTGTCTATTTCTGATTTTTTAGTAGGTAGTGCTCTAAAAAAGGAGGATCTTTAAAGGTGTTTTGGTAACCAAATTGATTGGAATAGATTGGACAAAATGGTCTTTGATCCTAATGTCCACAAGCATTGGGTCTGGTTGCCTATTAGTCCTACTGTTAAGATTGTTAATATGGTTTATCACTAGTTGAATCAGGATCATTCTGATTCTGCCAGTTGGGAGGGTTGGCAAAGACTATGGAAATTGCCAGTGTCTCCAAGGGTCAAAACTTTTCTTTGGAGATGCTTTCATGACAGGATTCCAACATATGAGTTCTTATACACTTTAAATATAGGTCCTCAGATGTTCTGCCCCTTCTGTGGCCTGGATAGAGAAACCTTGGATCATATTATTTGCAAATGCACATTATCCAAGCAATGTTGGAAGTTAGTAGCTGAATACTTGAGGGTGAATCCAAGAAGTTTGAATAGCTCGGTGGAAGGCCAATGGCTTCTGTCTCATGGGGAAATTGAGAAAAGTAGTGAACAGGCTGGCAGGGCTTTGGTGGCTACCTGTATGTGGAACATTTGGAAGGCAAGATGTGATCTTGTTTTCAATAGCAAAGGGATACAAGCATCTCAAATTTTCTCTCAAGCACTCACAGCTACACAGGACCACCTCAGGAGGAATCAGTGGCATATAAGGGAGTACCTCAATACCTCCGTCTTCAATAAGCAGATTACAATGTTTTGTGATGGGTCCTGGTCTAATGATTCCCCTATCTGCGGAACAGGTTTTGTTATAGTTGGAGCTGCAGATACAATTCTGCTAGCTGGAAACAATGCAATGGCAGATACTAATCTTCATGCAGAGTTAATGGCAGTAAGTCTTGTGTTGGAGCAATACAGATTGAACAACATCAAGGTGGACCAAATTTGCACAGATTGCTTATCAATTTTGGATCTGTTAGAAGAGGATGGTGCATGTAACAACTGGAGATACAGAAATGAAACTCAGAACCTCAGGGATTATCTCAATTGCAATCCACTGGTGGAGCTAAATTACTGCCCAAGGGAGTATAACATATTGGCTGATCTATTGGCAAATTATGGAAGAAGGAATCCTGTGCTGTCCTGTACCACAGGGGAGTTGACCGGCCACGATGACTTGAAAAAGCTACAGAGGATGCTAGTTTACATTTTTGATTAAGTTATTTCTGTTGTCCTTTAATTTTGTTCACTAGCCAATGTGGCTCAGCTTGTCAAAAATAATAATAATAATAAGACTCAAAAACTATACCAGTGGTACTTATCCACCTCTTCTATTATCAAAAACTATAGCAGTGGTGCTTATCCACCTCTTCTATACATGGCCTATAGACTTGGAGAGGAAGCGGAAAGAGTGGAATATGATGAGTTGGTACCTTTTGAGGAATATAGACCTAAAAGTGAAAATGGTACTGACCTTCAAATTCAAACCACAAAAGTTGAAAGTTGGCTTAGGTATCAAGCAGGAAGGAAATTATCTGGTGGTTCTGGTCTATATGATTGGCAGTATACCAGTAAAATGCAAGCATTTGGGCAATAAAATATATTTTCCACAAAACAGATTTGTTTCATCCACCTCATGAAAGATGCAATGCTCCCAGAATTAAAATCATCAGGTCTAACAAATACAAATAACTAAAGTGGCTAGGATCTCGGATAGTACAGTTCAGCATGCAGCTTCCTATTGATTTATTCAGGCAACCACACACAGGAAAAGACACCAAAAAAAGGATTTTTTTTTTTTCTTTTCCACCATTTTCCTCCAATTCAAACATACCCTAATTTCAGCAAACAACAACCAATCCTTGCAGACTGAAGACAGTTCAAAGAACAAATTTTCCATTTATCTACAGAAACATCTTTGTAGAACACAATAACACATTAAGACACATACGCATACCATAAATCATTATCCCATAGCTAGAAATCAAGCACGAACCTAAAAAGAGAAGATTTACAAGCAGAGCATCATAAATGAATCTAATAAACTGAAACCCTATGAAAAGCAATGAAAGGGGAAACCTCCTATACCTTGCCATCGACGATGACCCAGCAGTCATCCCGAGTGTTGTGCTTGGACACCTCCTTCCATGAATAGAGCTTGGTGATCACTGGCATTTTCTTTGAATCCTTTCTTTGCGCCCTCTTTTCCACAAGAACGATAGAAAGGCACGATCTTTTTTTGTCTAACCTTGCTCTAAACTTTTTGGAGAAACCACCCTAAGAAAAAAATATTAACATGTTAGTCTCTCTCTCTGCTTTTGCATAAAGCTCCCTGTTGTTCATTTGTTCTCAGAATTTCGAAACAACAGCAACAACAACAACTAAGCCTTAATCCCATACTAGATGGGGTCGGCTATATGGATTCTCTATTTTCATGTCGCTCTCAAAAATAAAATAAAATAAAATCAAATCAAATCAAAAATAAAAATATATAAATAAATAATAATAATAACGGATAATTTCTATGAGAGATTGGGATGTTAGAAGCAGACCATATCCCTACAAACAAAGATAAGTTAATGAACGAAAACCTTTTAGCCGACTTATCGGTAATCCTATACTAGGCGGGGTCGGCTATATGAATTCTTTGTCTCCATGTCAGCCTCACAAAAGATCCTACCAATATCTAACATACGTAGGTCCTTACACACCACCTCTCTCTACGTAATCCTAGGCCTACCTCTACCCCTCTTCTTACCTTCTACAACTAAACTATCACATTTTCGAACTGGAGCACCTGGAGTCTCCGGCGTACGTGTCCAAACCATCTTAAACGCCCTTCTCGTATTTTCGAAACAGTCCCTGTGATTTTCTTTTTCAAGGAATTATTATATATCTTTCCTTGAGATTTCCATTATTACAAATTAATCCATGTGGGTGTTTAGCATAAACACCCACTCCGTGTACTTGACGTTCAGGTTGCAAAACCACCTACCAATGAATATGTTAATAAAAAAGAGGTTTCTTGCAAGAAAACAATTCAAAACATAGCATTGAAGGCATGCACACCAAATTTATTAGTATTTATTCACAATTTTGTTTTTAGGCAGGAAACCTTAGTTTGATTTGCATTGGCTTCTCAGCCAGAAGAAGTTCATCCAATCTCTTCTTCTTCTCTATAAATAAATTCATTCACTCGTACTTCAATCCAAAACTCTTGATATTCTTCTTCAGATCTCCTCAAATGAGTTCTGTTGTCAAGAACATGGTTTTACTCATTTTGGTGACATTACTTGTCATTGCTTCTCCCAAAGTGGATTGCTTGGTGAGAGTGTTCTTCCTGTCTATGAGCTTGTCTGAATTCTGTGAATCATTTATATTCTATGCTTTTCTTGTTGTAGCTTCTTGATAGTTGTTCATCAGATAGCGATTGCGGTGATGGATACTGGTGTTTTTCCTGCTTTGAAGGGTTCTCTGGATCACGCTGTGTTCGGTCTGCAACCACCAACCAGTTCAAGTTGATTGTAATGTCTTACAACTGAGTTACTATGATTCATTTTCATGTTTTTCTTTGTATGGTTTTAATAGTAGCTGTGATTGTTTCTTGATGTTTGACAGCCTTTTTGCCTGTGTTCCTCTTATTGTTAACATGAATTTTCAGCTAATCATTTTCTTTTCTGCAGTAAAATGATCAGATTTCATGCTCTGCAAATAATCATTCCTTAATTGTATGATGTTTGGCAGCCTTTTTGCCTTAATTACTATTAATATAATTATGATGAATTTCACAAGCTTTTGTCTGTATTTAGCTCATCAATCTTGTCTGCAATAAAGTGTTCAGATTGTATGCTCGGCACAATTAGTATCCAATTTTGTATCATTATATCTGACAGCCATTTTCCTTTATTACCATGAATTTCACAAGATTTTTTATGACATTTAGCTCATCAATATTTTCTGCATTAAAATCTTCAGGGTATATATGTTTCTGCAAATAATCATACCTTAATAGTATCAGTGATTGTATCATGATGTCTGACAGCCTTGTTGCCTTAAGTACTATTAATATTAAAATGAATTTCACAAGTTTTTATCTGCATTTAGCTCATCAATCTTGACTGCAATAAAGTGTCCAGATTGAATGCTGACGCAATTAGTATCAATTTTTGTATCAGTATATCTGACAGCCATTTTCCTTTATTACTATGAATTTCACAAGTTTTTTTATGACATTTATCTCATCAATATTTTCTGCATTAAAATCTTCAGGGTATATGTTTCTGCAAATAATCATACCTTAATAGTATCAGTGATTGTATCATGATGTCTGACAGCCTTGTTGCCTCAAGTACTATTAATATTAAAATGAATTTCACAAATTTTTATCTGCATTTTGCTCATCAATATTGTCTGCAATAAAGTGTTCAGATTGTATGTTCGCGCAATTAGTGTCAGTGATTGTATTGTGATATTTAACAGCCAATTTTCCTTTATTACTCTTAATATTACCATGAATTTCACAAAGTTTTTCGAGGCATTTAGCTCATCAATATTTTTCTGCATTAAAATCTTCAGATTATATGTTTGTGCAGATTAGTCTAATTACTTTTTTCTTATACTTTACAGAACAACTCATTGCCTTTCAACAAGTATGCATATCTAACAACACACAATTCATATGCTATCGATGGTGAACCATCTCACACGGGAGTTCCAAGAGTTACCTTCACTAACCAAGAAGATAATGTCACTCAACAGCTAAATGTTAGATTGCTTCCAAAGTTGAGATTTCTTCTTTTAATCATGATATGGACAACGATAACATACTTGTTTCTCATGTAACCTCATTGACAGAATGGTGTCAGAGCCTTGATGTTGGACACCTATGACTTTGACGATGATGTTTGGTTGTGTCATTCAACAGGAGGAAAATGTTATGACTTAACTGCATTTGTGAGTAGATAGAATTATACAAACACATGCATTCCATAAATTACTGTTACATGTTTACACAATTTTAAGCATGAATTTCAGTCAAACAATCAGCATGATTTCATCTCAAACTTGGTCTGGCAGGAACCGGCAATCGATACGATGAGGGAAATCGAAGCCTTCTTATCTGCAAATCCATCAGAAATTGTCACATTGATCTTAGAAGATTATGTCCAAGCACCAAACGGATTGACAAAATTGTTCAATGACTCTGGATTAATGAAATACTGGTTTCCTCTTTCAAGCATGCCGGAGAATGGGCAGGACTGGCCTCAAGTCAGTAAAATGGTTGCGAACAATCAACGTCTCATCGTCTTCACTTCGATCAAATCCAAGCAAGACACAGAAGGCATTGCCTACCAATGGAATTACATGGTAGAAAACCAATGTAAGTGGTAAAAAATAAAAACTATGTAATTCATGCTCTTGAATTACTGCATTTGAGCTAATCCAAATGTGTTCTTGTGATCATCTTGAAGACGGAGACGGAGGAATGAATGCCGGGCAATGCTCTAACCGTGCTGAATCTTCGCCTCTTAATGATGCAACCAAAGCTCTAGTTCTAGTGAATTATTTTCCATCAGTGCCACATAGAAGTGGAGCATGTGTGGATAATTCAGAAAACCTTATGAACATGCTCAACACCTGTTATGGTTCCGCGGGGAACCGATGGGCTAATTTCGTTGCAGTTGATTACTACAAGGTATGATAAAGTTACGTCTCTTGATCAGATACAAACATACAACTTAAAACTTGTTTGTTATCTAAAAAGAATCAAAGTTTATTGATCACAGAGGAGTGATGGAGGAGGATCATTTCAAGCTGATGACATGCTAAATGGAAGACTGTTGTGTGGATGTGATGATGTTCATGCTTGTGCAGTAAGATGATCATCAACTGAAATTTCTCTAAAATTTGTTTCAACTTTCAATGCATTGTGTAACAAGTATCTTTTGGCTCTTGATTTTGCAGCCTGGCTCTACATTTGGAGCATGCTCACCTCCATGACAGACAGCATTTTGCTGAAACAGCAATCACTCTTCTTGTGTTATGCAGCATCCAACAAAGATCCATTCAATCTTTTCATAGAAACAAAACACACTATGAAAAAAAAAAAAAAACCTTCTGATTGTATATCTATTGCATTCAAAGACAATGATGAAACAATGAATTATATAATACTGTTGATTACTGAAAACAAGGAAGATAACATGTGGGGAAGGTTACATTATGAGAACTTTTAGAAAGCCATTAGCCATGCATGGATTTCATTATGGATATGATTAACTTCAAATAGTTTAATTGGTAGCAGGAAATCATGCACTAATCCAGGATTTGGTCTTAAGTAGGGGAACAAAGTGAGTGAATTATTGACGATCGAGTTAGCTAGCTTCATGTTCTTATTATTTGTTTATTAATCATGATCGAAAAATCTTTGTCAAGAATATATGTCGGTAACCAGACCGATATTTAAAATATTAATTAATCAACATATATAAATTCTTCCAACTCCTCCTCCCAACTGGCATTGCATTCTAATGGTATGGTAGAAACTAGAATGTGCGTGGATCTGCAGGTGGGGATCGTCCCTTACTGTACCTGAGACCGGTCCCCTGTTTCAAGAGGGCAAAGGTTCATGATCATCATGATCATCATCCTACTATTCTCTTCTGGTCTTATCCTTATCAACTTGTGATGGAAGTTTGCATTATTTTGATGAATTTGGTGCATCATGAAGACTCATGTTAGTGAGAGAAAGATTGTGGGACAACATGGAGCAATAAGAAGACAATGACAAGGCCTTGCATCTAACAAAAAGAGTTGGGACCTTAAACACATGGGTGGCTGTCCAACATGAACATGTTAGTCGGATGGATGCATTAGAATTTTGTTTGTTCCAACTTATTAACTTTTTTAAAGTAACAAAGGTCTTATTTTACATTACAGCGTAAAATCACAATGAAATCACCAACGATCTAAAGGTTTATTAGTATTTGGGTCCCTTGTTAAGATTAGGATGCATGTAGATATTGAATCTTAATACGTTCATTATAAAATGAGTGTGGTGTTGTTTTTCTGTGAATTAATTTAGAATCGAGCGGTTACGTCTGCAATAGATATGGTGTTATTTTTTTATAAACTAATGTCATGTTTGTTTGACTTATTTTCAGGGAGGGAATAGGGTCGGTTGTTACCTTTGACAAAAAAACAAAAAACACAAAAGAAAAAAAAAAGGGGTGTGTGAAATCTGGTATATATGCAGTATAGGACGGAATCAATCAAGAGAGAACGTCATCCATGTGTGAGGTCTCTGAGCATGGAGAGTAGTTTTCAAAAGGTCCCCACAGGTTGCACGTGGGGGTCCGTGGCCACACGTGCACAGAGGCCAGGAGAGCCTTGTCCTATCCTATGTAGGTTCTGTGGTCAAACCTGCTGCTGGATCTGCTCTGCCACACGTGGGTCCCACCATCTTAATTAAAAATATATATGTTACTCTTTTGTAGGGCCCGGCCCACACTAATTGTTGAGTTTGTGTGGATGGACTCATTGAAATCAAACTCAGGAACCTAACTCTGATGAACTCTTAATAAATGTTTTTTATTTTCTTTTTTCCTATTTGTTTGTTTGCATATCAATATGGAAAAGACTTTTGGAGATTGATATTTATTTGTTTGTGTTGTGATTGAATAATATCTAATATTAACTGTTTGTGTTATCTTCGTTGATATTGATATGATAGACGAGCTTATTTGTCGGCAAGTGGAAAAGGAAGGTGATTTAAGAATAGTTTTCTTAGTGTCTTTTTTTTTATTTCCGAATTGTTTATTTATAGACCTTGATTTAACTTGACAAACCGTTTTTTTAACTTTATTTGAAAAATATATATTTAAATTATATATCATTTTTAAAGAATTAATTTAAAATTAATTTTTATTGAAAACAAAAGAAAAGAGAGAAGAAATTGAAGTAGAGAATTTTTATTAAGAGCAGATGTTTTAGTCCTATTAAAATATATTATCATAAGAGAAATTGTCTATTGCAGACATTGATATCACTACCAAAGCTCCACGCAGCGAGAGAAAGACCAAGGGTGTGATTAATATTTTTTTTTTAAATAAGTGGATAAACCACATACTATTTAATTATGATAATAAGTTATGTTACATTGCATGGTCAAAACGATATAAAATTACATAGTTTGTAGCTCATTTCTTCTGACAACAAGCAATTCAATCCATTCTTTTTCCTCCTTAACCTTGAGCAGGTTCTTTCCTGGGGAAGCTTCCTTCTTCATCGTCCCTTCCTAATGTGTCCCGTGTGAATTCTAGGCTACGCTTCACAAGGTTTGTTGTTACCTTCAACTTTGCTCTCTTCATCATTGGAGCTACATTTAACCAAGAGAGTATTATGAAAGAAATATCACGAGTAATTCTTAAGAAAACGTGTTGTTTATCCTTGAAATATCGTCTATTTCTCTCCCCCCAAATACTCCAGGTGATTGCTACTACAGCAATTTCCCAACCTTCTCGTAGGGTATCATCCACCCCAGAGTAGGTACCCCTCATGACCCATAGTGCCTGAAGATCCATCCCCCTAATTCGAGCTCCAAACAAGGTCTCGAAGTGATCCCAAATCTGCCTCACATATGGGCAAGAAATGAGTATATAGTGAACGGATTCATCCTCAGTCTCACACAGGTAACATTTCATATGGACGCCCCTTCACTTCCTCTTGTTTAGGTTGTCGAGGGTGAGAATTCGATTTTCCTTTGCCAGCCATGCAAATAACTTTGCCTTGAGATGACAGGGTTACTTCCAGAATCTTTATCTTAGGTCACTTCTTGTGCCCCCATCAACCCTAAAGCGATATAGTGATTTGACTATGAATACTTTGGTGTTTGTGAGGCTCCATTCCCTAATATCGATCGCATCAGGGTTTGTGCCAGTGTCACTAAGCGTTCGGATTAACATGGACAACTCCTATGTTTCTTTAGCCATTAGTGGATGATGAGATAAATCCACTTATGCACGGGTCGTATCAAGTAATAAAGTGGACTATGAAAAGTCGGATGTCTAACCCACAAGGACCAAGAGATACTAGTACAAATTATCCATCTATTATCTAGTCTAAACAAAGTTTTGGTGATGTCCTAATCTAAATACTAAACTAAGAAAAGTTAAGGGTCGGCTTTCACTGAAGATTGGTGAAATCTTGGGGCAATCAATCATGGAAGGGGGTTACTCGGGCAATGAATCCCCCTTGGATTATATTCTAAAAGATAGATGAAGATGACTATGTTGATGATTGACGATGTTTGTACCAAGGGTTCCTAAATTATATCCAACCCCTCTCCCGAGATGATTGGATAACTAATCTCCTTGAATTGCATTAGGATTTAGGGAACCTAAATCTTGGAAGGGTTGTAGGAATGAGTGATATTAAAGAGTTGCTCTCCTTCTAGCACCTGAATCCCTTGGCGTACTCACAATCCTCTCTAATGGAGTATGTCCCAAGTACAAGGAGGCGCTAGCTCTAGCACTTGTATTGTACCCAAGTAATCTCTCCGGACATCCCACAACGTAGAGAGATCACAATCAATACAAAACATCCAATAGATATTCAAACATCCAACCAAGTAAACAAACATAGAAATTAACATCAAATTAATGCATAATCCAAGGGTTCATCATACCCCAAGTACTTAACAAGCTAGTTCCCCATGGAAGAGGACATAAATCCAAGCAATAATAAAGTAAAGACATGAAAATAAACAATAAAAGCTCCCCTCTAGTCTCCACGATGCTCCGGTGGCGAATCTCCAATGGATCTCCCCTCTTCTGGATGATTGATGCCTCCCAAGATGTTCTTCCTTCAAGCCCTAGCCGTTGAGGTCTTCCAAAGATCTTCAATGTTGCTCAAGACCAAACCCTCGATCTCCAAGTCGGCCAAAGAGGTGGCCAAAGGCCAAGAGATAGCCTCCTCAGCCCTAAAACATTGGTATTTTTAGGGGTCTTCTCTTTAGGGTTCGTGTGGGGCCAAACCATGTGAAAATAGAGTAAAAATTGGGCCCAAAAAATGGCTTATACGGGCGTCCATACGTGCATATATAGGCCCGTATATACCTGCAAATTCGCTCCTCGAGTCATACAGGACGTATGAGATCCCGTATGGGTTACAGGTCCCTTCATACGGCCGTATATCTGGCTGTATGCTACCCCGTATGGCCCATATAGGAAAAGCTAAAACTACTGTAGCGGCTGAAATTACTGTAGCATACGACCCGTATATAGCCCGTATAGTAGCCCGTATGCCTCTCAAAAAGCCACGTTTTGGCTCCAAATCTTTGAGGAACTTGTCCTTAATGTATGGGGGCATTTGTAGGTCCTTTGTAGCTCCTAACTTTGACGTTTTTGCCCCTAAAAAGCCTTCAAAAGTCTCCTTTTAATCGAAACACCTTCAATGTGCCCTGTTTAACAAATATGAAGCTTTTCAAGTACCAGAAGGCTATAATTTATCAAAATAACATGTAAAACATACAAGAAAATGATAAGAAAATATGCTCAATTGAATACTTATCAGTGGACCCGGCTTAAGGAGTGGGAGTCCTCTTTGTAGCCTGGATCTCACACCTTGGATGGTCATGTGTCGAGTTATGGCTAGTTCGTGCATCCCAGGGAAGGTGTTTATCAATGTTTATCCCTGCCACCAGTTGTCCCTCCAGAGATCGGTGGTTCTACCCGAACCCGGGGTAACCCGGATATTGACTATGAGTGGGAGGCTCTCCCGACATAGGCCTTTTTAGAAGGGGGATGCCTGCCCCGGGACCGGCTTGTGAGGATCAATGTGGCCTCTTCTTGAGTATGCATCATGGAATATCTTCTGACAGACACCCGCGCGTTGGTGAGGATCCGCTAGCACCACTTCCCCAAGAGGGCTCCATTAAAGGTTCGGAGGTCTAGGATCCTCCATCCCCCATTTTCTTTTGGCCTGCAAATTCTCTCCCATTTGATTAGATGATAACAGTGCCTTTCCTGGTCAACTCCCCTCCATAGGAAATCCTTTCTAACTCCATCTAGTTTCTTGATAACCCAATCTAGGAGACAGAAAGCTGTCATCCAGTGTATTGGGATGGTGGAAATTACTGAATTTAATATTGTTAGTCTTCCTCCTAACAATAGTAGTTTTTCTTTCCACGATGTCAATTTTTCTCTTATTTTCTCAATATGAGTGTTCCAATCCTCCTTCCTCGGGTGGGAGGTCGATAATAAGACCCCCAGATACTTTATTCGGAGACCAACTATTGTATAATTTAGCATTTGTACAAATTCTTCTATATTATAGTTCGTGGTTTTGATTGGTATAATGATGCTTTTAATGCTATGGAGATTCCAAGTTTCAAACTCTATCTACTTCACAGTATTTGTTCTTGACTTTATATTAAATAAATCTAATTTATCTATTTGTATTATATATATTAAAGAAAAAAAACAATCACACCCTTCTCCCTCTCTGAAAAGGTATTTCTCTCTCCTTCACTGTCTTTCTTTATCTATGATGTTGAAAAACATTAATTAAGAAAGGGAAAAGGGAAGGTGGTACCGTGGTGGACACAAGGGAAGGGGAAGAAGAAGAAGACAAAGAGGAGGCCCTCGTGCATATGAGAGAGCTTTGTGTTTGTATTGATTGACTCATTGATGGGTCCATCCATCCATCCATCCATCCATGTACCTTCCCTTTCCTTCCTTCAATTCATTCACTGCTGCAATATAAAATATAAATATTTTATCTATCATGCATCTTATATATTTTAATGCCGTTTCAATCAAACTTTTGTCAGTCACAGCCACCCACACATGTGGCTCTGGACATTCCCTTCCCCCTCGTGTACATCGCTATGTCCATCACCATTTTTATCCCCCTCCTTTTTGTCCTTTTTTTTTAAAATATATTCTTCTTCTTCTTTAATTATCTCCATTTATTTATTTATTTATTCTCTTCTTCTTTACTTGGTTGGGGGATTGAATCTATAGGATCATTTATTTATAGATTTTGATTTTGATTTTGATTTTGTTTGTGATCTTAATCAATCAAGATTTAATTTTAGATATTGATTGCAACAATGAGATAGATAGATGATTTCTCACCATAGAAAATGAATCAATGATTGGAGAGATAATAATCCAAAAATGTGGGTATAAGGTGCTCGTCATGCCACTTATTAGTCGTAGTACTATTTGTTGTTCATTATTGACCGACATGCCTTAGCTTGGAGAAGCATTCACGCAAATCTCTTATTTTTGTTCACATACTATATCGTCTAGTAATGACATTAGAGTTGAAGTTTGTCAATAAAAATCATCATTTTATTTATTTTTTTGCAAAAATTATTTATGTAATTATCAATCAGTTGTTAATTAATTAATTAATTAATTAGTTAATAAAAAAAATTTCATTTATTAAAGTTAAAAGTAGAAGGAAAGGAGAATGGGGCAAGTGCATCTTGGCTGTCAAATCATCCCCCAAGGATCTCCTTGGGACCATGCCCTTATTTCATGTCACCATCCAACCCCTCCTCCTCTTTTCTCTTCCTCACTCCAAGACAACCAAGTCTCAAGCTCAAAGAAACACAACCACAAACAATTCACATTTATCCAGTTTATCCAGATGATATTAGAATGATATCACTATAATAATAATAATAATAATATTATTATTATTATCTAACATAAAAAAGATTAAAAAAATTTAAAATTAATAATAATAATAATAATAGGAAAAGAAAGAGTGTGTATATAGCAGATATAATCTATCTGACATATTGCATGTGAGGGGGGGCTGTTTTATAATCCTTGTTGGTGCTGGTATTGATAGTACTATGCACCACCTTTTTTTCACTTCTTTGCTCCAATTGGGTGGAGACCATGTGGCTTTGATTGTTGAGCTCAAATGGCCCCCAAACTCATTATTGAAGGGCTCTAGGTATAAACATCCAAAAAATCTCCCAAAAAAAAATATATTTATATATTAATCTCCTCATGTGATCAACTAATTACTGATCACTACAAAAGTAAAAACCTCTCAACCTTATAGGCATTGACTATGCATGCATGCTCATTGGTCAAAGTTATGTCAGTCAGTCTTGGGAGTTGAGTGGAGAGACTTTTTACTACTACTGTTTAACATGCTTTCTTTTTCTGCTTTGAAGATGTTGCCTATATATAGCCAAGCACACACACTGCTATGAAGCACAAGAACCAAGTGAGATAAAGAGATAGAAAGAAAGAAAGAAGAGCAGCTTTTGGATTACTGCTGAACCATGGTGGTTCTTGGAGTGCTTCTTCTTGGTCTGGTTCTTGGTTTTCTAGTGATTTCCAGTGCTGTGTTGAGATGGAATGAGTTGAGGTACAGGAAGAAGGGTCTTCCTCCTGGGACTATGGGTTGGCCTCTCTTTGGAGAGACTACTGAGTTTCTTAAACAAGGTCCCAACTTCTTGAAGAACCAGAGAGCCAGGTCCTCTCTCTCTCTCCCTCACTTTCTTCATCATCTTCTTCTTCTTCATCAGCAACAACAATAACAACAACTTGAACTTGTTTTGATGATTTTTTTTTTTTTTTTACAGGTATGGGAGTTTGTTCAAGTCACACATTTTGGGATGTCCAACAGTGGTGTCAATGGATCCAGAGCTGAATAGATTCATACTGATGAATGAGGGGAAAGGACTTGTTCCTGGGTACCCACAGTCCATGCTTGATATTCTGGGGAAATGCAACATTGCAGCTGTGGATGGTCCTCTTCACAAGGCCATGAGAGGTGCCATGCTTGGCCTTATCAACCCCCCAATGATCAGAGACCACCTTCTTCCCAAGATTGATCAGTTCATGAGATCCCACCTCAGTGACTGGTCTCACAAAGTCATTGACATTCAACAGAAAACCAAAGAGGTTTGTTTGTTTCTGTTTTTTTTTTTTTTTAATGTGAACCCTCCCTCCATTGTGCAGTGTTTTTACTGACTGTGATGATTTGCTGCTATTCTTGTGCAGATGGCATTGCTGTCAGCTCTGAAACAGATTGCCAGCATTGAAACTGGTTCATTTGCTGAATGCTTGAAGACAGAGATCTTCAACCTTGTTCTTGGAACTCTGTCTCTGCCTATCAATCTCCCTGGGACTAATTATCGTCGCGGTCTTCAGGCAAGGAAGAGAGCTGTGGGCATGTTGAGAGATCTTATTCAGCAGAGGAGGACATCCTCTTGCTCACAAAAAGATATGCTTGATTGCCTGCTGAACAATGATGGTAGCACAAGAATGCTCAGTGATGATCAGATAATCGATCTGATTATCGCTCTCGTTTATTCGGGCTATGAGACTGTCTCTACCACGTCGATGATGGCTGTCAAGTATCTCCATGACAACCCCAGAGCTCTTGAGGAGCTCAGGGTAAGAAGAACATTATTCAAACACTTGAAGAAACTCATCTTGTTTGAAGTCAGCCAACCAGTGATTATTAAAAATCTTATCTTTCTTTATTTGCACTTTCAGAAAGAACATTTTGGTATAAGAAATGGGAAGGCATCTGAGGATGGGATTGACTGGAATGACTACAAGTCTATGAGATTCACTAGAGCTGTAAGTGAATTGAAACTGATTGCAGACTATCAAAGATTGTTGTTGTTTGTCAGAATGGATGATGTATGATGTACTAACTTTCATATTGTTATTGTTTTACAGGTGATTCTTGAAACTCTGAGAATAGCTGCAGTTGTTAATGGGGTTTTAAGAAAGACAACTCAAGACATGGAAATGAAAGGTGAGGAGGAAGAGAACATATATATTGAACCATGTTTGTGTGATTTCATTGTGGAAATCAAAATACTAAACATGCAGTAATTGTTGTGATTGCATTAGGATTCCTCATTCCAAAAGGTTGGAGAATCTATGTCTACACAAGAGAGATAAACTATGATCAGTATCTGTATCCCGATCCCACCAAGTTCAATCCATGGCGATGGCTGGTCAGTTTTGGCTTGCTTTGTATTTTTACTGACAGATGATCTGACTGATGAAACACAACTGACAAATTAATCAAATGTTGACAAATGCAGGATAAGAGCCTGGATTCTCATCCATATTTTCTTCTGTTTGGGGGAGGCAGCAGGCTTTGTCCAGGAAAAGAGCTGGGAATTGCTGAGATTGCTACGTTTCTTCATTATTTTGTGACTAGATACAGGTATATGTGAACACAAATTGCAGCAATTCAACTCATCAATCAATCAATCAGTCTGTCAATCAGGTTCTAATTGAGATTCTTATATCATCTGTTTGTGTTCTTTCTTATTGCAGATGGGAGGAAGTTGGTGGGGATAACATGGTGAAATTTCCAAGAGTTGAGGCACCAAATGGATTGAGAATTAGAGTTTTTGATTACTGACAGACTCCAACATCTCATCATGTACAGTGATAGATAGTTCTACCTGCTAGTTACTAACAAATGATTAAATGTAGAAAAAGTGCTATGTTTTGTTGATGAATTAGTAATGCCAAAAATTATTTCATTGATGCTGGCCAATAATATGAACAATCTCAAAGTTTGCGCCAAAAAATAATTATCACAATACAACAAAATGAAGTGTTTCTGGTTCAGATGCATTTGAAGGCCTATGAAGACAAAATAGATAAGGCCTGCAAGACATAGCTGCTGCATGAGATATAGAAGACATTACACTCGGTGCATGTTCAATTGAAGATTCATGACAAGGCAGCAGTAGTCTCATCGCACATCTTTTGGCGCTTTGTTTCATGTTCATCTTCGTCGTTGATGCTGTCATCAGTTCCCAGTGCGGTGAGCTGCGGGGATCCATTTTGTGCGTGTCTTAGATGCTCTTCGAGTTGCTCCGGGCCTAACAAAGAGGCATGCTTGCTCTTGATCTGCCTGCCGGCCTTGACTTTAGGGCCCCAATGTCTCTCAGGATTTGGAAGGAACCTCGCTACCTTCTTCGCTTGTGCTTTGCTGAGAGAAGCAACAGCCCGAGCAAAATTTGCCTGAGAAGTACGAATGGCATTATTAATCGCAAGGGTAATGCTCTTTGTGTTCGGACCTAAATATACTGACTTTACCAAATGACAAACAAATGGGGGGCGATATAGATAAAAGACAAAGAAAGACATACCTGCAGAGTTGGTTCTCTAGAAAGGATAACGGTTCCGGATTGATCAGGAGGTTGTGCCTTCACTGGGTGATTCTTTACCTGTATATCAAAGAAGAAAACATTTAGGACTTACAACCAACTGCCAAAACTTCACCTGCCAAAACTCTGCTGATTATACCAAAGACTACAGAAGTAAGAACTAAATACCCAGCAACGCATAATGTCCCAAATGACATCCATGGGCGCATCTGTTTTCAGTCCCAATGGATTTACGTGGCTGCCTGAAATACGGTACCCAGCATTGATCACTGCAGATCGGAAGATAACTGCAGAAGGGGATGTACATTTGAGAGTGGCGCACAAATTATGCAGACTAACAAAGAGTGGGACATCAGGCAGTTCCTGCATATCATAAAGTGCCATTTAAGCCTACCAAGTCACTGATCATAATAGAAAAGAATTCTTAGTTTCATATAATCAGACAAATCTACATATCATAAATTATGTGCAGATACCAACAAAATCAGAATACTGAGCAATTGATAGTACACAAAGTGACTACCATAATGTGCAAAAGCTGGATAGCTCTTTTGTAGTTGAGCTCTATAGTAGGCAGGCCAAATTAAAAAAAAAATTAAATAGAAAAAATCCTGCTATTGTAGGTTGAAAGGATGTATCATCACAAAGATGATGGGGCTCTTAGGCTGCTCAAGCTTAATCATAGAAAACTGATTGAAAATTTGGAATTTATTGGCGAAAGTTCTGAGCTCATGGAGACTAGATTAGAATGTTATCAAGCTGTATGCACATTAGAAAAAGCATGGAGAATTATTGCCCTAGTAGTTCTCATCCACTAATTTTAAATGGTACATACAACCACAGTAAATGATGGTATAAAGCAGAGAACAGAACCACGATACCTCTGAAATTGTTGTGAGAACAGCAGAAATCCTGTCATATGCAGGATATCTTTCCCTTGTAGCTTTAACATTCGCCAAGATAGATGATACCCATTCTTGGTCATGTATAGGGGCAGACCATATAGGTCCACCCATATTAAATCTTTTTCCACAGTCACTGCATTCTTGTGGAACCGCAGGACCAAATCCCGGCGCATATTTCACGCTGTTATTCTTTTAGAATGATAAAGAAAAAGAAAACAAACTGTTAAGTATAAGAAATGAATTTCCAACACTACACACTGTCAAATTTCAAAAATACATGAACAAAAAGAGAGATAAATGCTACCTTAGTGACAGTCCTCCCAAGACTCTGTAGATGAAATGAATCACAGCCAACACATTGATAAACATAAGAGAGTTTAAGAGGTGTGTTCTTCATTGCACTTGCAGAGCTGCGAATCAATAATCGAACATTTACACAAAGAAGTGTCCAAACATCAAGAAGATCCAAATGTTAAATCAAATGAAGCTAGCATACGTGTAAACACGGACAAAAACACGGATATAGAAATCCATCTGCACAGAAAGGATGGGGACAATGTAACGCTTGTAACGATTTGCATGGCTCTGCATTTGAAGAGAACATGACTGAAGGATGAGCACTAAATAAAAGGAAAACAACCTGACTAAATTCAAAAGATCGTCAATCGGAAAAGGAAATACCTCAATGCAGGCAAGTAGAATCCTCAGAGCCATCTCGTGGCAATATTTTCCCTTCAAAGGGTATGAACCATACCTATGTTGAGCATGAAGTTAGTGGAACATAAACAAACATTAACAGACTTTTACTGAGGTGAAAATGCTTACTTGGAATAGCAGACCTCTCCATTGCCCCCACAGAGAACTGCCATATCCGTAGCTGTGCACATTAATAGGCCTCCATCAGCAACAGACTGTACTGCCGAGTCCAAGAAGACAGAGGGTGATCCATAAGGATCTAAATCAACCTGAAAGATAAGGTATCAGGAACTGGTAGATTACATCATGTTCTAAACCATCTTGGTACTCCTATGCTTCAAGGATATTATACAACTTAAGGGTGCACATGAGTTAAGAATGAGTTACTGAACTCAAGTGTTTGATCAACCATTTACATGTTAATTAACAAACCAGTAACTCTAGCTGGTACCAAGCCAATGAAAATGCAGATAGTGCTATATCAATTGTGATGATTTATATATATATATATATATATATACATACATAACACAAAATCCATTGGTCATTCATATTTCAACAAGGTTTTCTGGTCCTCAGAGAGTGAGACTTCTGCAAAGATGAAATTAATGTGAATCCAAGAGCAGTAATTACCGCATCAAATTCCTTTTGGTGAGTAAGCATATAGACTCTGGCGTCAGCAAGATGAGCTTCCACCTTTGTGCAAGCAACAGAGCCATTGAACTGAATATTCTTCTTACAAGCCTCAATAGATACTGTTCAAAGAGCACATGGCATGGTTCAAAATCCAATCTCAATCACTGCCATGGAAGAATGTAGTAAACTTAAAACAGTTCATGTAGGGCATAAAGAAACAACATATACCTTTGTCATTGTCCAAAGCCACAACTTGGCCAATCCCATCTATTTCCCGTGCATATCGTAGAGCTCTTAATCCAGAAGCAGCCAAGGCCTTCATAATCATAGTGAAATTTCTATTATTTTAGGAAAACACATAATAAATGAACATATTATTCAATAGGAGATACAATTTTCACAAAGTCATTTTGAGGCTAGATATCTCAGATAGAAATAATTAAAAACATAAAATACTAAACTTAACAATAAACAATTAAAACTTACAAGTAGCAAAATAGAATGCAATTGATATCACAAATATATACCTCAAGAACTTTAGGAGCCTTGAGTTCTTCATGCCGTTTCCAGGATGACACTTGCATTTTTTCTATTGAGATGTCTTCGTGTTCAGACATGCAATGTGTGTGACAGTCACCATTTTGTTTTTCATCACTGGCATTGCTTGCCTCCTCCTCTACAGATTCTGAAGTTGTGCCCTCATGGCCCTTTGATTCAGATTTAACCTTTTTGCTCCGTGGTGCTGCATGTTCTTCTTTACGCTTTGAGATAAAGGTCCTTAAAACAGCAATGGACATATCCCTGTTGTTGACCTAGATCACAAATTTAGGAAATATTTGCCAGTCAGGAAGATTACCACTAAATTTCATAGAAGGTGAATTTAGTATTTTTACAAAGCAAGATTCAAACTTTTGAACAAGATTCAACACTAAACAGTAGTACAAAATCAACAGAAGTGTGAATTCCAAATTTAATAACACATTGACTAGTACCATGTCATTTAACCTCACATTGATGAGTACCATCTCGAGAATAAATAGAGATTACAATAGATGAAAGGTTGGATAAACTTACCAAAACATTCCATGGGTTTCTCTACAGGGGAAGGCCCAACCCCAAGTATCTAAACTACCAATGAAACCCATAGAATAAACAAAAATATGCAACTCTAGCAAAACCCATCAGAGAAAATACCTAAAAAAAGGTGGACATCTCCAGACAAAACAGTAGAAGAAGAGATTGTCTGGAAGGAACCCCACGAAATCCTAAGATAAAAGGGCAAATTGCAGGAACATAAATTCAAGACGAGGATGCAAAAAGATCAAACTTTTAATACAAACACAGCAAAACCAAGTGATGAAAAACTTATCCAGTCAAACAATAATCACTCAACAAGCAAAAAAGGAAGCAAATCGAAACCAAAAGACCAAAAACTCATCACCTGAGCCTTGTTATAGAACACAGCGTTGGTGGAATGCATGAGGATCTCCGCCTCCCCTTCCTTGATCACCGTGTACCCCTTTAGCTTATCCTCCTCAGCCTCTCCCATGGCTACCGATTGATAGATCGAACGAGAACGAGTTTATAAAAAAGATAAAATTTTGAAACTACAGATGGATCAAAAACACCAAATTTAAATAAAAAATCATGCTTTTGCTCGCCCAATTTGGAGGCTGCTAATGCTCTCCCACCAAGCCCGCCCTTAAACCCTAGCTTTCAGCACCCTTAACGGGTCGGATCCCAAAAAATCCTATTCGAAATCCACTAAAAATCTAAACAATACACCCATATTTAGGAGGCCATGATGAAATCAACGGTTGTGATCAACCCAATACTGATATCACAAAATTTATATTATAATTTTTTTTTAAAAAAAAAAATCACTTTCATAAACACAAATTTCAGAATATCAAACCATAACATCATTATACATAATATATATATAAAAAAAATAAAAACAAAGAAACAAAGAAACAAAGAAACAAAATAAATAGTTTACAATAATAATAATCTAGAGAACAATACAATACTAGCCAGCAATGGCAGCCTCCCTCTTAAGGACCTCAAAACTAGTGGTCCCATAAACAGGGAGCTCACTGGGACCATCAGCAATGGCGTCCATGTTCCTCAGCTCAAACAAATCAGAGCTTGAATCACTCTCCCCATCATCCTCACCCTCATCTCCACCATCCTTCTTGTAGCAGCTCTTCCTCCCTTTGATTCTATACTGATTAATGTTTTTGTTTTCAGAAAAACAATCCTTATGAATTCTGGTGTGGTACTGGCTCCTGTTCCCAAAGAAGCCATCAGCGGAGATAGTCCTCTCTACTGCTTGAGTTGGTGTCCCAAAACCACTGTTTGAGTAGTAGGACTTACTGCAATCACTGTAGCTTCTAATGCTCTGGGAGTAGTGGCTCATACTTTCATGGTGGTGGTCACTTTTCAGTGACTGACTTGTGTTTCTGGTTTTGGTGGTGATGCATTTGGAGTTGGAGTTTGATTTCGATTTCTTTTTGGAAGATCTTTGAAGGAGAAATGAGTTAAGATAGTTGGCAAGCTTGGCAGTAGGAGAGTTCTGTGGCTTGCATCTCTTCTCCAACTTGTGTTGTTTCTGATTGAGATTAGGGGGAACATGCAGAGGCATTGCTTGAGTGGGGATTTCCAAGCAGCTCCTGTTCTTCCTCTCTGCACCACTCCTTGCTCCAAAGCCTAGAGCAAGACCATCGATGTCTCCGGAGAAGTAACGCGCCGCTTCAAAGACGTCTAGCTCACCAGAACCGATTCTGCGGTGGCCGGAAGTGTTGGAGGTGGTGAACATGGTTGAAGGCATGTTTGCATGTGTTTATTGATTTGTGGTGGTGTTAGTAGTTAGTACTCTGCTACACTATTTATAGCACTAAGTTGAGAAAGAATGTGTGAAAATTAAGCTTGTGGAGGAGAGCAAGAGTTCTTATCCTATGGCATAGTTTTGCTGAAGATTAAAAAACAAAAGGATGAAAATTTACTTGATTGATCAGCAATCAAATCTGACAGTTATAAATTTGAAAAGTTCATCTGAAACTGAAGATATTTCCATGCAAACAGGGAAAACAATCTATAACAGTGAGTGGGATGTAACTGTGAGAGATGTAAAGAGAAAAAGCACAAAAGATTTCTGACAGACAAGTGCTGACAGTGAGTGAATACTGTGATTGATGGGAGATGGAAAAGATAAAGAAGAGATGAGATGAGATTTTAGATGAATCCTAAAGATTGAGCAGAGGTTTGCCCAGGGCCAACCCAACCTTGGGGCTCAGCCATGAATGTCTAGTAGCTTTCTCTCATCAAGCTCTCTCTCTTAGTCCATGTATGTAGAGCCATTCTCTTTAGCTCACCTCCATTCATTCTAAAGGTGGTGCCCTTTGCCCTTTGTTGTTCTTCTTTCTCATTGAGTGAGAGAGCATTTGTGAGGCTGCTTTGCTCCTCTACATCAACTTCATTGAGACTGCCAAGCTTGTGCTCCCTAGCCCTTTGATTCTTTTTGTTTCTCCACCAATTAGCCACCAATTGTTTTGGTGATAAACAGTGTGTTTATACGAAACTAATTTTTTGATATTGATTTTTTTTTCTTCTATCTTGATTTGATACAGTAAAAGCATCAATTAGAGTATCTAGTGAAGCAGAGTCTTGCTTTTCACTAGAAAACCTTGCGGCATTTCATGTAGAATTTTTTTTATTAGAAATACACCGGGTTATTTAGTTATGGTGGTTATTAGTGCTTTAGGATATCTTATCCTTGGCTTAGTTTGTGCCAATTAGAATCATGGATGCATACATGGGAGGGGCCCTTCCCTATCTTGCAAATAGGTTCCTGTCACCATAAATCATCAAGTGTGATGTCTAATGTTTGTTCTTGTGATTTTCTATTTTTCTTTTTTTGTGACAAAATTCCTTCATCCCCCACCCACACAATTCATTCTCAATTATTTTGATCTTTCTTCCATGCAATTCACAACCACAAACTCATATTTATGTTTAGATTAAATGACCAACGGCCATGATGACCTATTGGTATCGGGTTTCCTTATTAAGAGGTAGGCCTCAATCTTCATGGAGGGGTCCTTGGATCGAGCCCCTCTTCTTGCAAGGTGTGAGCGTAGTTGCATTGAAAGGGTTCCGCACCTGCTGCCCATCCTTGACTTCCTTTAGGGGGTGTTTATCGCCTTTGTCTTTTTTTGTGTGGAAATAAGTGGATAAACCACAGTTATTTTATGATAATAGTAGTTTGTTACACGTGTCTGCAAAAGGAATATAATGAAATATAGCATTTAAGTGTCATTCCTTTTGCCCAAGCTGTTGGTTTCACTGGCTCCGTCCTAGCACATTTGGATCCCACGTTGGGCCGTCCCCGAATGCATCGCTGGCCTCATCATCCCTCTGTGGAGTGTTTGCCATGAATTCAAGACTGCGTTTCACCATGTTTCCATCCATCTCTAGCTTTGCCCGCTTTGCCTCTGGAGGTGCATCTAACCAATAGATAATGAGAAAGAGATATCGTGAATAATTCTTAGATAAACACGTTGTTTATCCTGGAAACAATGCCTATTTCTTTCACCCCAAATGCACCATATAATTGCAATTGTAGCCAGATCACATCCCCCTCTTAGGATTTTTTCTATCCCTGATTGAGGGTTCCTGGTTCCCCATAACGCTTTTAGGTCATCCTCCCCTGTTCTCAGCCTGAACATATTCCGGAAGTGGTTCCAAATATGTGTCGCATATGGGCAGGTTATGAGCAGGTGTTAGACTGATTCTTCCTCATTGTCGCACACATAACACATAGTTCGTTCCCCTATCCACTTCCTTTTGTATAGGTTGTCGAGAGCGAGGATCTGATTTTCTTTTGCCCACCATGCAAACAATTTGACTTTGAGAGGGCATGGTAGCTTCCATAATCTTCTCCACATATCACTTTAGGTGCCTTCTGGAGAGGTATAATGATTTCACAGAGAATATTTTATTTGTTGTGAGTGCCCAATCCTTTGCTTCTGGAGTGTCATTGGGTGGGATGAGATTCATTATCGCATGTTTCATTAGCTCGAAGCCCACCACTTCCCTACTTGTCGCCTAGTCCAAAAACAAAATACAAAAAACAAAAAAAAGTTTAGATTGAATGAAAACCATGGAAATTAGGAGATAATTACATTAAACTGGGCTTTGAGATCCGTGCCAGTGGTTTGATCACGAGGCCATTTATTGATTTGATAAACAAGTGTGAGAAACGAATTAGATACCGGTGGGTCCCACGAGCAATGTCTTTTTAACCAATGGGAACTTGGCAAGACATCGTCGCCGCACAGGATCCCAAAATATCAAAACACCATGTCAACACAACTAAAACCGTAATTAAGTGGAAAACGAGGGGCGATTAAGTGGTTTCGTCATCGACTCCAAACCAGACACGCAAGCTTCGTTCCTCTGTCGGATGGTTTAAGGTTTTCTTTTTCTCTCTCTCTTCAACCATTTTTTTTCTCTAATTAAAGCCTCTATTTTCAATGCTTTTTGATCGAAAGGAGAAGGAAAAGGAGAAGGAATAGGAGTTTGTGAGAGAGAGAGAGAGATGGGAAGGGGGAAGGTGGAGCTGAAGAGGATCGAGAACAAGATTAACAGGCAGGTGACCTTCTCAAAGCGCCGCAGTGGCCTCCTGAAAAAGGCTTATGAGCTCTCCGTCCTCTGTGATGTTGAAGTCGCTCTCATCGTCTTCTCCAATAATGGCAAACTCTATGAGTTCTCAAGCAACCCTAGGTTAAACTCTCTCCTTCTCTTTCTGTGGATTTTCTTGATTCATCTGCATTGATTGAGCTTCATGAAGACTTGTTGGTTTCCGCTTTGGTTTTTCTTGCATCTAATCAAGTGCAGAGCTGTGTGCAGGATGTTTGTGGTGCATTTTTTCAAGTTTTTGATGGATTTTTTGGAGCTAGGGTTTGTGAGGGTTGTACTTTAGGGATCTTTATAGCAGCTCTAGTTTAGCGTGGTTTCTTTTGGGTTGTTTAATTCTTATGTGCCTGGTTGTTTGAAAGTTTGGTTTGTTTGAAGATTTTAAAGTTTGACTGTTTGAGTAGGAGAAGAAAAGTTTCTAAAAGTGCAAGCTTGATTTTATTCCCCTTTTCTTCTTCACATTAATGTTCTTCATTTTCTTAGCATGCTAACTAGGGATGAAAGAATAGGTTCTCCTGTTTCTTTCCTTGTTTGGTTTCAAAAAAATGATGCTGTGTTCCTTTTTGTTTTTTTGTTTTTTTTTGCTTTTTTTTTCTTCATTGCTAGGGATGCTGCAAGTTGGCAGACACTTGATTGTGTTCAATTCTGAGGACTTTTCATTTGTTAGTCCTCTTTACTGTACATGTGCTGCCAATGCTTTACCAATACAACAGTGCAATGAGAGCTTATACCAATGCATGTGTACTGTTTGTACTTTAGGGTTTGAAAAATATTAGGCTATTTTACAGGCTTAAAGTTAGCATGCTTGCACAAATTAATCAGTGTTCTTCTAGGTTTCTATTTTCTTTGTCATGTGAAAAGTGTATGAGGTTTTCAAACATGAATGAATGTTCTTTAACATGTTAATTACTTATTAGAGTTTATCTGGTTAGAGTAAATATAATTTTGCACGCATAAGTTTGAAAACCTGGAAGAACCAAGTTTTTAAAATGTGATTCTTCTCCCATTGTTTTGATTCTTTTCTTCATTGCAAGGTATGCTGCAAGTTGGCAAACATTTAATTATGTGTTCAATTCTCAGGACTTTTTATTTGTTAGTCCTCTTTAGTGTGTGCTGCCAATGCTTTACCTTTTCCAATACAACAGTGCATTGAGAGCTTATACCAATGCATATGTACTGTTTGTACTTTGGGGTTTGAAGAATATTAGGCTAGCTATCTTACTAGCTTAAACTTAGCATGCTTGCACATATTAATCAGTGTTCTTCTAGTTTTCTATTTTCTTTGTCATGTGAAAAGTGTGCAAGCCGAAGATGAGGTTTTCAAACATGAATGAGTGTTCTTTAACATGTTAATTACTCATCAGACTTTATTTGGTTTGAGTAAATATAACTTTGCATGCATAAGTTTAAAAACCTGAAAGAACCATTTTTTTAATTTGTGGTTCTTCTCCTTTCTCCCACATTGTATGTGATATTTTATCTACTTCTCTGTAACTATGGAAGAAACCACACATATAGCTTCTAAGTTCATGGTCATGGTGGCAGAAGATTTGATTTCCAATTAATTGACTTCACTTTAATTGATATAAGATGTGTATGTATATATATAAGCCAAGTAAAATGAGAAATAACAAGATTCGACAAGGAACAAAATAACTTGTAAGATATTAATAAGGATAAAACTAACTAAAACTTGAGTAAGGATTGAAGGATTGAGAACATGTTAATATTAACGGTATTGTATTAGGCCTAATGTCTACCTTTTCTAGTTTAGACTTAACTTTGTAGTTTGTACTTCAATGTGTAATATTTTTCTTTTCATTATAGCAAAAGATGCGTATTTAGTTAATGGTTGAAACTTAAATTACATCCATGTTGGATTTGAAAAAGCAAGGCAGCATAAAACCTTATTTTTTTCATCAAATTTCATTGTATGGCCTATAAATTTCTCCATTATGAGATATTGAAGCCTTCATCAAGAGTAAGAATCGACTACACCTGTTTGAATTAATGAAGCATGTTCACCAAATAGCCTTTTCACTTGTATGTTGTTTATTGGATTATGCACTTAGATGTCAGAATGATTAGTTACTTACTATAGAATATGGTCTTTCACATTGATCTAAAATGGGCAGCCCGATGCAACAAAGCTCCCGCATGCACGCGGGGTTCGGGGAAGGGTCGGACCACTTGGGTCTATTGTACGCAGCCTTACCCTGTTTTTTTTGCAAGAGGCTGTTTCCACGACTCGAACCCGTCATGACAACAACTAAGTTGGAGAAATATAAAATGTGGAGGTTAGATAATAGCATATACATAACTAAAAAAAAAGTTTTTTCGGTCTTTCATGTACCAATAAAAACTTATGATGTGTGGAGGTAATTAGCCACCTTGTGCACCTTATTCACATAAATCAGAGATTGCCTCTTGAAACTAATGAGGTTCATCATTAAATTAATGAGCACTAACAGTAGTACAAAACGTCATATTCTGACGTAATTCTTGCCTAATCTGAGTCCATTGGGATAAGCTTATATATAAGCACTACATGGCAATAAGGTCTGAGATCAATGGTTTAATTATATAATTAAGTACATTATTGGTCCTTGAACTACAAGAGTTTGGTCAAGTTAGCCCCGGAACTACAAAGTGGGTCAAAAGGATTTTTAAAATAAAGCAAATGGTTTTGCGTCATACCTTCTGCGTCATACCTTCTGCGTCACACTTAAAGTTGTGAATCATTTTTTATTTTATTTTTTGGTTTTTTTTTCATGCCAACTATTGTGCCAGATGCCCAAGTCATCAGTTTTTCATTTTTTTAATATTTATTTCTTCTAAAAATGTACATGTTGACGTGACAACACATGCCACCTTCACTTCATTAGCATCACAACTTGTGAAGATTGCAATTGAAGGCCGGCCGAAGTTCTAGTGTTATAAGTTTATAACTAGCTTCAATTAATTAAACTTTACTCTAAAAATCATGTAAGACAGGTCTTTTAAGTCGGCATAAGTTGCAAGTTCCATAAGTACATATGCCGGATAGAACTATTACTGTATGTCAACAAAAAATAAAAATAAAAAAATAAAATTCATGTCATTAATTGTTGATTAAAAGGGACAATTTTCTAATTCAGCACCAATTTGACCAAACCTCATTGTTTAGTGCATTTAATCCTTTAAATATATTTCATTGTTGTGGCAAATTTAATCTCTAGGCATATAGCCCATTAGACATGATGTGGGCAAGAATTACTTGACATTCTAAATGGGTATTATTTGATGTGATATTCTCATATGTATTTATTGTGATTTTTGCCCAAGACTGAATCCATTGCATTAAACTTAGGAATAAACATCTAATCACAATAAGTCAAAGATCAATGATTTAAATATTTTCATCATAATGTGGTGTTTTTGTTTTTTGTTAAAAAGACTCAATTGAACTAAATATATCTTAAATTCTTAATCTGTATATTAGTTAAGTCATAATTCATGTTAATAAAGTTGGCTTGATTTGGATTGGCATATCAAAAAGTCATGAATCTTGAACTACAAAGTTAATAGGAATTATATCTTCTATCTCTACATTTTTCCTTAGGGTAAACTACACGATTAGTCACCCACCTATTCGTGTGTTTCTATTTTGGTCACACACCTTTTAAAAGTTACGATTCAGTCACCCAACTTTAAGATTCTATGTTTTTAAGTCACAGCGGTGTTAATGGTGCGGTGCCCATTACTGGAGCATATTTGAAAGATTTCCAACCATTATGGATGAAGATCATCGAAAAATAAAGCGCATCCAATGTTCATATAATTTGGTAACCGTTTGGTCCTCTCAGTTAACGGTTCTTATTTTATAGAAATCCGAACGGTCCAGAATTTCAACCGTTAAGTGGGAGGCCCAAACGGTTACCAAATTGTATGAAAATTGGTAGGCTAGCTTATTTTTCGATGATCTTCTCATCCATACGGTTGGAAATCCTTCAAACATGCTCCAGGATTAACACCGTGAGGCCGGTGACTTAAAAACATAGAATCTTAAAGTTGGGTTACTGAATCGTAACTTTTTAAAGATGAGTGACCAAAATAGAAACACACAAATAGGTGGGTGACTAATTATGTAGTTTACCCTTTTCCTTATCATAATGGTAGATTGCATCAATGACTTGTATATATAGGATGTGTACCTATTTGTTGGGATCCAAAGACTAGGTAGGCCATACTTATATATCATCAGATGCACCCAGGCTTTATGATTTCTATTTAGCAATTCTAATACATGTTTAGAGAATAATGCAACTCTCGTTAACTTCAAATCCCTAAACCCTAGAACATCCTTATATTTTATTTTGGAAGTAGTATTTCAGTTTGTGAGATAAATACCACTGTCTCTGTTGTTACTACTCCAAATAAATCTTCAAACTAGTTTAGTTAGATTTACTAGTATTGTATCAAGATTGGCATTAGTATTCAATCCATAAACAAGTAAGGACATAATTGTGGTTCTAGCTAGAGTCATCATACCAACCATAAATAAATTTAAAGTTTTCTAGTGAGCTAGTTTCTTTTCCACCATATTACACAACGTTTTGAAATTGTTCATGGGAATTTAAAAAAGAGACCCACCATACAAGATATTTAAAAGGAAATTTGCCCGGTTGGATTTTAAGAATTCCCAATATGGATCTTTTCAGCTTCAAATTGAGCCATGATTGAAAAAATGTTTTAGACTTATCTCGGTTAGTTCTTTGACCTGTTAAAGAAGTATAAATATCAAGACACATGTTGACAGCCTTAGGATTTTTCCTAGTAGCCACACAACATATGAGATCATTTGTATATAAACTATGATTAATCGCAGTGGTAGGGCTAATCTGAATCTCTCTAAGCATGTTAAGTGATCCTGTTGTGTTAAGGATATTAGTTAAAACTTGAGAAATCGAAATAAACAAGGAGAAAGTGGATCACATTGTCTAATTCCTACTTTTGGTTTAATTGATTGTCTTATTACTTTTTCATTTAAGATGAATGCCATTGAAGGAGTTTCAATACAAGCCCTAATCCAGTCAACCCATTTGGCTGGAAAATTCATTTTCAGTATTACAACAGTGACAACCTCCCATCTCACTATATCATATGTTTTTTTCCATATCAATCTTGATCATCATCATTGAGTGCTCTAAGGTATTTTTTTTCCAGTGAATGGACTAATTCTTATGCCATTAGGATGTTATCAAATATACTTCTGCATTTTATGAAAGTTGTTTGTTCACTACCTATGATGTCTAGTAAAATATTTTTAATTTTATTAGACATAATCTTGGTTATGATTTTATAGTTAACATTACAAAGTGATATGGATCTAAAATCCTTATTTGATTAAAGGTTTTGAAATCAGACAATCATGTGTTTTATTCCAATTGGATGGTAGTTGAGCAATATTAAAGAAATGCGTAATAGTTGTGATCACTAGGTCTCCAATTGTTTTCCAAAAGACCCTAAAAAAATCTACATTATCGTAATGTGGTCCTCATATATAAGACATGATCCATTGAAGGATTACTGGACATTCTGGAAGTGTATTATTAGTTATTACAGTAGTTTGCATTAATCCCAGAGGGTTACTGTAGCATGCAAAAATCTTTCTCTGAGTCATGATTTCTGCTATTCTAATTTACTTTTTTTGTTTGTTCATGACAGCATGTCCAAGACTCTTGAAAAGTATAAAAAATGCACATATAGTTCATCAGAGGGTGTTGTTCAGGCAAATGACACACAGGTAATGCTTTAGTTAGCTTTTATGCATTGGTACATTTGGGTTTTTGGCTGCATGCTTGCATGCATGCATGCACGCACCAGTGAATAGAACAAAGTTTCATCAACACATGGGAGTTACATAGACCAGTTAGACTATGGCATTTTCTTCAAGTTTTTTCAATGTTTGATTGACTGACACTTTCATTAGTTATTCACTTCCTGCGAAATGAATGGACTAAGATCAGCTTGAAAGAATAAAAGGCCTTCATTTTGTACAATCATCTTTAAATATACATGGAAACAATCACTTCAACTGCAGCATCATCAAATTGATGATCGATTTGCGCACTCTGTAGTATTATTCATGTAATCATGCCTCTGTCAAGACTTCAAACCTTGATTATTTCTCACTTTTTGCCTTAGGGAGGCTTTGATCCATCATTGTGTTTTCAAGGTAACTCACTTATTCTTATGATTTCTCTCTGAAGCAATCCAGTTATCAAGAGTATCTAAAGCTGAAAGCTAGAGTTGAGGCCCTTCAACGTGCGCAGAGGTGCACAATTGTCATCTTTTTTTTTTTTTTTTTGCCAGGTTGGATGCTCTCTGTTGTCTCAGAACTATCATCTATTCTTTGTGTCTATACCAGAAATATTCTTGGTGAGGACATGGATGCACTAAGTCTCAACGATATCGAGCAACTTGAGAAACAAGTTGAATTGTCCTTGAGGCACATTAGATCAACAAAGGTAGAGCATGTAATCTACATATTTTTATTTGAACTTCGGACGCTTCTCTAAGATGCAAACTTGGTTGTCCTTTTAAGCTTATGCTCTTTGTGGATTTTCATATTGAGTTACTTGTATATATGTATTACTGCTATGCTAAACCTGATGCAGCATGCATGATCAAGAATAACAAAAAAAGCCATGTTTGAAGTATAATGTTATATGATAATTCCAATTTCCAACTTTATGTACTTGCAGACCCAGTTAATGCTGGATCAACTAGGTGATCTGAAGAGGAAGGTTGGCAACTTCTTCACATCCTGTCTTTGCTGCTAAGTGCTTATTGTTTTTTGCACTTCATTACTTGATGAACACTTTGAAAATCTGAAGTTCATGATCATCTTTGAGCATAGTAAACAAACTGCATGTTCATTCATGCAGGAGCAAATTTTGCAGGGTGCTAATAAAGCCATCATAAGGAAGGTATTGTGATGCTTGAAGTTAATCATTTCTCGACAATTATGCTCTTGAATCATAGAGCTAACATAGCCTTCCACCAAATTAGCTAAAAATTTCTGCTCTTTTTTCTGTTTTTCAAATTGAGCAGCTTGAAGAATATACTCCAGGAAATCCTCTCCATCTGTCATTGGAAAATGATGTGTTTGGCGTTTGTGACAGTGATGCCCCCAACAATCAACAGCAACTTCATTCAGAGGAATTCTTTCAACCATTGTCTTGTGATCCTTCTCTGCAAATTGGGTCTCTATATCTCTATCTCTATCTATATATACTCTTCTCTTGAAGTAAATAATGAAATCACTCATCTTCTCATTGTTTCAGGTTACAACCAATGAATGCAGATCAACTGCAACTGAATGCTGAGATAACTGTAACTCAGAATGTCAATGACTACTTCAATGGGTGGATTGGCTGAACTCTAAACTTGAGAATTTTATTTTTTTAATTACAGAGATGACAAAGCATGTCAAGAAAATAATAAGCATAGTGCACTCACTACAGTATAGAATTGTTATTAGAACTAATTATACATGTATAACTTTACCCAATGTATGGATTTGAAACACTTAATCAATTTATCCCACTCTTGATTTTTATAATATCAAGAGCATATAATTCAACTTTTTATTTTATCACTACTCTAATTGTGTAGCAGTGTACATATATATATATATATATGGCCTTCCTTCCATTTAAAGAAAGATAGAGAGATATTTTGGTGGACAAAATGCATCAAGGTGGCTCCATGCAGTCTCATTTGAGATAGCACACACTTAACCACCATTGGAAGAATCTTGCAAGAACTTTTTGGAGTACGAAAAGGTTAATTATGTTTGAGAATCAAGTTATTATCATCATAATGTACATGTTCTCTCATGACTTGATAAAATTAAAATTAGATAAAGTTATATGTGTCTATATATATATATATATATATATATATATATATATATATATATATATATATATATATATATATATCATTGTCTGTTTTCTTTTTCATTTTATTTCAATGCCTTAATAGAGACAGAGAGGCCTGTCTTCTTTTAATTGATTTAATGACAGGTCAATGTCTTCCTAAGTTGATAGTTGGCTATATTCAATGCATGATATAAAATGAAGTTTGGCTATGAATTTAAAATTTTAAAAATTTATATATATATATATATATATATATATATATATATATATATATATATATATATAAAACCATGTTTTTATTTATCATTGAAGAAGTTTTGTTACAATTAACCCAGTCGGAGAATGAAAAAAAATACGAAGTTCTGTTACGCACCATTTTTCTAATTGAGCTGGTGAAACCTCAAATCCTTTCTTGATAAGATGGATATATAGTTTTTTTTTTCTAGGAAAGAGGTAATATCAAATCTTTTTTTTATTTGATAAAGACATGCTATGTTTTAATCATGTTTGAATTCCTCGACCTCTCATTTTGAGAGGGAATATGAATATCACACAAGACATGATCATATAAAATACAAGGTTGATGGGAAGCGATAAAGTTTTTTTTTTAATATGGATAGATTATGTTTTATTTTATTAATTTGAGAGATCTATTACATCATGTCCAATGAGAAAAAAAATAATACAAAACATTAGATGATGGTCCTGGTTGAGTCACCGGTGCCTCAACTCCTCTCACTTCCCATAGACGTGTCATCTTTAAAGGCCTCGTCACCCTCGTCGACCCATCAAGGTGTCTCTTTAGAGAATTCTAGACTCCGCTTCACCAAACTTTGGGCCGCCTCCAGTTTTTGTCTCTTGAAAATGGAAGTTACATCCGGCTAAAATTATATGAGTAAATATTAAGTATCACAAATAATTATTAAGAAAACATGTTATTTGTCTTCAAAACATTGCATGTTTCGTTATCCCATATGCTAGCTCCATGTGATAGCCATCGCTATTAGGTCACATCCCCATCACAGTGTTTTGTCCACCTTGGAAGAGATAGCTTTGGTGCCCCAGATGTCATGCAAGTTACCTAGGTCAACTTGCACATCGAACATGTCCAGACTCTAGTGGAGCTAGAGTATTGCCCGCGAGAACTAAACCTGATGGCTGATGCTCTGGCCAGACATACAGACAATAATCTTGCTTTAACCCTGTTCCATCAAGGACACGATCGACCGAGATGGCTTGAGGAGATTGTTGGTGCTGCTGGACTGAAATTCTGAAACGTTTATGTTAATTGTGGTTTTGTTTTATTTAGCTGAAGACAACTTCTATGTCAAAAAAAAAAAAACTTACACGTCGAACATGTCACGGAAACAGTTCCAGATGTTTGCCACGTATGGACATGAGATGAGAATGTGTGTCATCGATTCATCTTCTGAGTCACATAGATAGCATTGTGTGCGCTCTCTCCTCTCCATTTATGATTATAGAGGTTATCCATGGTGAGAACCGGCTTGTTTTCTTTTACGGCTTTAATTACCAACCATGCAAAAAATTTAACTTTTATAGGTCACTTTAGATTCCGCCATCTACTCTAAAGATATAAAGATTTGACTGAAAATACCTTGATTGGCGTGAGTTTTCATTCTCTTCTTATATATATATATATATATATATATATATATATATATATATATATATATATATGGTGATTGGTACCAATAACATCACAGTCACCCCATTTTAGCCCACTTAAGATTTTAAGGATTTTCAACTATATGGATGGAAAGAACATCGAAATATTTATGATGCCAATTTTCATGATTTGGGAAGGTGTAGCCTTCATTTTAAAGGGTGAAATTTCAACCGGTAGCATTTTTATATATTTTCACCCATTAAGATGAAGACCCTACACCTTCCCAAATTGTATCAAAATCGACATGTTAGTTTATTTTTCACGATGCTCTTTCATCCATCTTGAAAAATCCTTCAAACACGCCTTCCAAGTACCAAATGGGATGACTAAAATGAATAAAATGCTTCCTACCAAATTTTACTTTTATCGAATAATATATATATATATATATATATATATTTAACAAAGTACCCTCTTCTTACATTTGATGTTTGGTTGTTAGGGTGGGTGATCAAGAGGGACTACACGAGGGATATAAATTCTTCGTTTTCTTTTTCTCCGTGAGGGGCCGGTTTGGAAGCAGCATATATATATATATAAAGTTGATCATATAATAGAGAGAATGAATGAGTGGAATACATGCAATCAACCATCACTTTCTGGCACTTTACATCCCAGAAGAGAAAAGACAATTTTAAGTCATCTCACTCCCCCCACACCACACCACACACACATGCTTAATTATTTTATCACAAATTGACCAATATTGAAAAATCTTTGTCATGGTTGATTGGTTTCTCAAACAAACTCTGGACCACAACAATATTATATTATATATATATATGTTACATTTAGTAGACAACACGCATCGCAACTTGATGCAGTCAAACTCCTAATTTGATCTTATCCTGCAGTACATATATATATATACTAAGGTGGTGGTCCATATATATATATATATATATATATATATATAATGCAGTTCTTATGGTCCTTTATATATATATATGAAACCACCAGAGAATCAATGGCCTGTCACGGCATGTCTGAGGTGAATTCGAGATTGTGCTTATAATCCATTTTCAATTTTAATTTTTTTGGCAATTGGATCGAGTTGTATCCAATTAAAAAAGAATAAGAAAAGAAACATCGTAAATAGTTTTTAAAAAAATATTATTTATCTAAAAAATATCATTTATTTTTTTCTTCCCAAATAATTAGACTTTTGTTTAATTTCTCTTTTACAATACCACAAAAAAAAAAAAAACTTGAAGATAGTTAGGAACAAGTGTGAAAGAAAAGAAAGAAGGTATACATATATTAGGGTTTGGTGGTGGTGGTGGTGGTGGTGTTGTGGGGGTGAGAGAAGAGGATAGGATAAGATAGCCGACAAGACGAGAGAGAGAGAGAGGGGGTTTGAATGATTAGTTAGTGGGATGCATGACATGAGGTTCATGCATGCTTTGTGTTTTGTGTTTTGTCCTCCATCCATGAACCATTGAGGAATCAATGAATGAATTAGCTAGTAATGAGCTCATTTCATTCTTCTTTTTTCTTTCTTTCTTTCTGATGAATGATGATGATGTTCTTCTTTATATTGGCCATTGACCATGCATGCATGAAAGCTGAAACCTAGGCTTTTCCAAAAAGTTAGAATGCCACGTTTCGTTTACGCAATGGCTTTGACGTCAACTCATGCTCCGGGACTACTTACTTCTCCAGGCCTAGCAGCTACCTAAAAGATCAAGATCTCTCTCTCTCTTTCTCTTTTTAAAAAGATTGGTAGATAAATAGAGAGAGAAAGAATGAATGAATGATGAATAGAGAGAGAAGAGTTTGAGTTTGAGTTTGAGAGGTGTGTTTTCTGAATTTGGGCAAGTCTTAGCACCCGGGAGGGACGCATGGAATCACGTGAGGGATGTCTGTTCTTGGAAATATATATATATATATAATATATGAAAACTTTATCTCTCTAGAAACTTCCTGAGATCTGGTTAGAGAGTGCAAGTGTTATATATATACACAGAGAGAGAGAAGAGCTGCTATATAAGGGATGTTCTGCGAATTGACTCTATTACCCTCCTTAAGGTCCTTAAGGTATATATATATATATATATATATATATATATATATATATATATATATATATAAAATTTGTTATTAATTATATATGGTACCTTTTTTGTTTTTGTTTGTCAACCAAAATTTGGCTTTGGTCCTTTTCAAACGTTTTTAATGATCTAACTATGTTTGTATGTATGTGATCTCAAATAACGAATGATATTCATCTATTATTATTATTACCTAGGAATTAAAATCATTGTATAAAATTCATAAATTATAGAAATTCATTGTTTACTTCCATTTCTTGTCTTTTGATTTTTTTATTAGGGAATAGTTTTTTTTTTAATAAAATAGATAAATCATATATTTTTTATTTTAAAAATAAATTCATAAAGAGTACAAGCCACGACATTGGATACATCCCCAAAGAATGTCAATATCTCGGCTTTTCTTTGTGCAAGTTGGATTTGATGTCAATATTTTGGCTTTATTTTATTTTCTATTTTAAAAATTAAAATAAAATGAATTTATTTTATAATTTTTTCTTAAAATAAAATAAAATAAAATAAAATAAAAATGATTTTTTATTTTTTATTTTTTATTTTTTAAAAAGAAAGGAATAAAAGTGAAGGTGTACGGAGTGTTTTTTTTATTGATGCGATAGTAACGGCTCCACTTGGTATTCTTCCCAGCCAATGACATCTCGACAGCTTTGTCTCCATTCTAAAACCCGAAACTCTCCTCCTATCTATCTCTCAATCTCTCTCTCTCTCCTTCTCTTTGCTTGCTTCTTTGCTTTCCTTCTTGCTTTCATTCAGAGAGATATATATATATAGGAGAGAGATCATAGAGAGATTATAGCTAGAAATCGAGAGATCGAGCTAGGTCTATGGGGAGAGGAAGAGTGCAGCTGAAGAGGATAGAGAACAAGATCAACAGGCAGGTGACCTTCTCCAAGAGAAGGAATGGCTTGCTCAAGAAGGCTCATGAGATCTCAGTGCTTTGTGATGCAGAGGTTGCTCTCATCGTCTTCTCCACCAAAGGCAAGCTCTACCAGTATTCCACCGACTCATGGTATATATATATTTATATATATGCATCTCTCTCTCTCTCTCTCTCTCTCTCTCTTCACTTCTCCATCTTCACCTTTTCTTCATCGTCGTCGTCTTCTTCTTCTTCTATGTTTATCAACTTGAAAGATAGATGATTTGCTTTTTATTGCTAGCGATAATATTCAACTTGAAAGAGATTGAGAAGAATTCTATGAACTAGTTTGATAGATAGGAATTAATTCAAGCAATAAATAGATAATGTAATGGGAAAATAATTAAATCAACTGAGAAACAAATTAGGTCTGAATTCCTTATTTTTGATTGTGTGGAGTTGGTGTAGAATTCTTATTCTTGCTATACCTCTCTGATTTAGGATCTACATATATGTATATAGCTAGAGATTGTTTCTATTTGTATGTGTTTGTTCTTTCTTCAACGAAGAAGGATGAAGAAAGATGAGAATTTCGGATTAATCTATATATAGTTCTAAACTTCTTTTAGTCTGGAGTGTGCCATGACCAGCAGTGAGTGATGAAGGGTTGTATTGTTGCTAAAAATCAATCTTTTATTTTTATATATATTTTTTAAGGGGTTTTTTACTTGCATATCTAGTTTGAAATTGCTTTAATTTATGCGAACAAATATCATTTTTACAGAAGTATTCAAACAATTTTGAACTTTTATGAGACATACAAGCAATTTTCTCCTTAAAAAAAAATTATTTTAGTGTTTTTATCTGAATAAATTGAAGCCAGTACTCTCTTGTTTGTGATCAAAGGCCAGAATTGAAGGCGAAACAGTTTCAAGAAAAGAAAAAAAAACAAAACAAAACTAGGCGATATAACAGTGCTGTAGTTTCATTCGTTTGTTGTCAATATTTCGGCTTTTCTTTGTACAAGTTGGATTTGATGTGTTATCAATCATCATTTACGTGTCGCTCTGCCTCCATCTTAGTTTCTTGTCAAAATTCAGCTTTTCTATGTGTGATCTTGGTTTCATGTGTTGTGAGAAATTCTTTGAAAGACAGCCATTATGGACATAATTTTCAACCACTCTCAAGTGTTATCCATAAGAAACATAAAAGATTCACACAACATGATAAATCAGTTATCAGTTGTTTCCTGTTGATAATGCACGTGACATGCATCTGACTTCCCTTCGAGTTTCTTCGTGATAATCTATTATTGATTGAAACTTTTCTCAGGACCCAGAAGAACAGTAAACTTGAATATTTTTCTCTTCTTTTTGACTGGATTTGTACCAGCTATGAATTACCATCACTTGGCTATATTTTTAGTCTGTGCCATACAAGGGTTCCACAGTAAACTTGAACATCTTTCTCTTCTTTTTGACTCGATTTGTACCAGCTATATCTTCATCACTTATCTATATTTGTATGAATCAGCCAGAAAGAATAAAAAAAATAAAATTAAAAATTAAAAAAAGCCTGAGGTCCGGATAGTATCTTGATTGAAGTTTGAAAGTATTTTAAAGAAAAGATATCATGGTTAACCAAACTTTTCAACTCTATTTTATGAGAGAAAAAAATGTCAAACAATTGGAGAAAAAGCATTTTGATTCATATATATAAAAATAAGAAATATATTAAAAAATTACACCAATTACTATGATATTAAGTTAATGAGTCACAAGATGAAACACTGGGAGAGGGTAATAGACCCTCGAACTTAGTGATATTATAAAGGTGTTAGAACCAATTTAACTTTATGCCAAGTAGATCTACAATAAAAGTCATTTTATTGTTAAGATGCTTGATGAAGATCTACATAGAAAAGAAGAAGGATATACATAATGGTAGGCATTGGAGAAGAAAAACATTCATGTTAAATATATAAACGTTATTAAGGATATGTATGAAGGATTAGTTATGAGTGTGAGAACATGGAGAGAATATAAAGAGGAGTTTCCTATAATATTGAATCTACATCAGTGATCTCGGTCTTGAGCCTTTACTTTTTTACTCTCCTAATGGATGAGTTAACTAGTTTTAGATAACATTACATGGTGTATGTTGTTCGCAGATGATATTGTCATAATTGATAAGACTAGTGATGGAGTTAATCAGAAATTAGAACTGTAGAAAAATACTCTTGAAAGTAAAGGTTTTAGACAAAGTTGAAGTAAGACAAAATATATGCATTGTAATTTTAGTCTAAGTAGAAATGAAACTAGGTAGGATGGTAGTGCCAAAGTGTAACCATTTTAAATACCTAAGTTCCATTTTACATGATGATGGGATGATAGATGAAAATGTAACTCATAAAATCCAAGCAGAATGCTTGAAATGGAGAAGTGTCATGAGTGTGTTATGTGATTAGAAAATGCCTAACAAAGTGTAGAGAAAGGTCTATAAAAAATTAGTTAGAACCATCATGTTATACAAGAGCAAGTGGTGGGCAACTAAAGTTCGACATATTCATAAGATAAATATAGCAGAAATGAGGATGTTAAGGTGGGTGAGTGATTATACAAGACCGGACAAGATAAGAAATGAACACATTTAACAAAGGATGACGTTGAAGATTGTTTGGACACGTGCGTTGTAAACTCTTAGGTGCCCTGATTAAAAAATGTGATAGTTTAGTAATAAAAAGTAAAAAGAAGGGCAAAGGTAGGTCTAGGATTATGTAGAGAGAGATATTGTCAATCCACGTATATTGAGCCAAATTTTATATTTCATAAAATAATATGGAGATAGAGAATTCATATAGCTAACCTCATTTAATATGAGAATAAAGTTTGGTTGTTGATGTTGTCGTCTATTTTTTTACCCTGCCATACAAGAGTTCCACAAAGAAAGGGCCCTATCAGGTTTGCCGTGCTGGTTACTAGTGCTTCTTTTCCCTTTTCTTTTCATATCTTATCCAACCTTTTCTAAACCTTTTTGTTCTTTTAAACCTCTAATTTTCATATCTTTGAGTCTACAATTCATCAATTCAGATACTTTTATCTTCTCAATCTTCCTGTCTTTTCCTCAAAACCTCCTAGCTTCATCTACACATCTACCTGATGGCGCATTCTCGTGTAAATGTTTTTGAAGAATGATTGAGCTCTTTGACTATACATCCAACAGCTCAATTCAAGGAGAAAAGAAAAACACGTGAAATTGTGCTTTTTGCATGCAGTCTCTCTGTATCCACAGGAGTATAGTTTCTCGTTCAATGACACCGTGTGAGAGCTCGACTGTATATCTTTTTTATTGCTAGCCATATGAACAGGAGTTGTAGTTTATGAAGGCCAGATAGAATCAACCAAACCAACGGAAATTGTTTTAGATTTCTTTCTAAATTAATGAGGACACTGGCTCAAGTTCTTAGGTTGAACATGTTCCTTGTTTAATAGGACTTTGGTCTAATTAAGAACCTGTCAACAAACTTAAATCAATAGTTTTTATTATCCAATTAAGTTAGAACCGTATAATTGTTGATGTGACAAGTAGTCTACTTAAAGTTTGTGTGCTTGTATTATAGCTTCTGATGTTTCACCTTCACCATTGATGAGCTTGCTAGGAAAACAATTAAGCAACATAAACTATTTGGATTTCAAGAAGGATACCTTCTATCCAAAAACTTCAAGATTGCTAAGATCTTGTTGACACTAAATTATGCTTTTTCATTTTTTTAGTTTGTGGTATATATAGTACAGATCATGCAGAAATGTTTACAATCTTAATTTAGAGTTATAATTGTGCATACTTAATAATGCTTTGTTTTTCTTGAGATGGAAGTTTTGTTTCATCATTGAATTGACCATGGAGTTCTTTATATAAAGAAAGAAATGAGAGTTTATCGAACTTGGAGTTACTAAACATACACCCTCACATCTCAGCGAAGAGATTCAAGTTTACAGAATGCATATGTGGGTATAAAGTACAGAAGATTGGGTTTAGGGTTATGAGAACAATCTTTGTGTCTTTGTGCTACTGCTGGTTTGCCTTCTTATTTCTATCTTTATGATGTGAAAATCCTAAACTTAAGATTCTTTGTTGCATTGAAACAGAATACAAGAATTGTGTGACACTAGTGAGAACTATAATTAATGATTATATCCCATGGATTATAAGTTTTTACAATTAAGATCTTTGGTATACTTTGAGAAAACAGTATATTGTGACATGAAAGTTAAACATGATGTCAACTTAAGACAAGTTTATAACTGTGGATTCTTTGATGTTCCACGCAAACCTTAATATCCTTAGCTTATTATGTAGTCATAAATGTCTGTTTTGCTAATGTTTTGTAAAAAAAATTATCAGAAATAATGTCAAATTTTGATTTATTTCCACAGCATGGAGAAAATTCTCGAACGTTACGAGAGATATTCATATGCAGAAAGGGCTCTCACCATGACAGAACCTGAAACTCAGGTATATCACTTTGAATTTAGCAATAGTAAGTTCAGCTGATATTTGTGTCTGCTTGCAATGCAGGGAGATTGGTGTCTTGAATATGGTAAGCTGAAGGCTAAGATAGAGGTCTTACAGAAAAGCCACAGGTAATCTAATCTGATAGTCTGAAAAGAAGGTTCAGGTTTTATTCACAATACATGCAGTAATGTTTTGAAGTTAATTATTTGTCCGGTGATTTTAGGCATCTGATGGGAGAACAACTAGACACATTGAATCTTAAAGAACTACAACATCTAGAGCAACAGCTTGAGAGTTCCTTGAAGCATATTAGAACTCAAAAGGTACATCTATCTACTTCATGCTGCTTCTTGAATAGTTTAAATTCAAGAAAACTTTCATTAGATATTGTTTCTAACCTTTCAAGTGTTTTTCTAATGCAGAACCAGCTTATCTTGGATTCGATTTCTGAGCTTCAGAAAAAGGTAAATTCCCAGTTTTTCGCCAATGTCGCAAGGGTGCAACTATGTCCAAGATTCACTCATCTTTGCATTCTAGTAACTGCTTTTAAATATCACTTACTACCAGTGAAGTGTTCTTGTGATACATTGAAGGATAACACTTATGATCTGAACAATTAATGGTGTTGGTTGTTGGATACAGGAGAAGGCACTGCAAGAGCAAAACAAGGTTCTTGAGAAGGAGGTAAAGAGAATGAATTTGTTTCATGAATAGTACATTTACACTTGCATCAAATCAAAAGATCTAACGAGGATCTATTGTATTGGTTTCCGATGAAAGATCATCGAGAAGGAGAAAACAAGAGCTCTGGTGCAGCAAGCACAGTGGGAGCAGCAAAGCCAAGCTCAGACAAACTCCTCCTCCTCACCCTCTTTCCTTATTGTAGACCCTATCCCTACCCTAAACATGGGGTATATATGCTCTACTTCACCCATTCAATCATCAAACTTGTTTATAAAATTTATATCGTCCTCTTAGAATGATATAACTATCTACTCTTATTCAGAAGCTATCAAGGGAGAGGAAATGAAGATGACGACGGAGGGCAGAACCGGATCGGAGGTAACTTGTTGCCGTGGATGCTTCGTCCTTGAACAAGTAAGCGGAGAATTTTCCGACAAGATATAGACTTCATACTTGTTATTCCATGTTTGTTTTGTACTGATTGTTGTTCTTGTTGTCTGTCCTGAAGAACAGCAAGGTTTGATGGTAATGAAGAAGGGCTTTGACTTTTAGATGTTATCGATGTATAGATTGCAACTGCCATGAATGGATCTCTCTCTCTCGTCTTTCTGCTCTGTGGGTTGAAATGAATGAACAAGTTGATGACAATGATGAAAAGTAGAAAGAGTGTATCATCATTTGTCTTGTGTAGTACTCCTAATAATGTGTGACTCTAGTCTGCTTATCTTTTTTTATCTTTGATATGTCAATCTAAATATCAACAAAAATGGAAGTGTTTATCTAATTTTCAAGTTTTTTTTCTTTACATTTTGTTTAATTAAACAAGAAAAAAAAAATTTCCCGGAATCGATTCAATGAATGTAAAATCCCGATATCAATTCAATGAATGTAGTTAACACCGAACATATTTCATCAAGGACATCAAGAGTCCATAATTGTTTCTCATTTCAATCCATATAATGAAGTTTTGGTACCACAATGATTGTAAGTACTGCTTATAAAGGAGAACTACATCCAATTTTGAGAGCCTTATAAGCCCAGAAATGGGCAACAATGATACAATCTACTATAATACAAATGAAATACATTGTAGCTAATAATCTTTGTAACAATCAGATATTTTTCCCGTCAAATTCAAAGTCACCACCTTCAAGCAGATGCGACCTACAGAAACGATAAACCTGATAATTAGAATACATTTCAAGAAGATAGATAAACCATGATGTGACAATGTAGCATTGTGGTTTAAGGAAACTTATAGTCAGTAAGAAAGAACAACCGACCATCGAACAAGCTAGTTTGAAAACCAGGGCATTACTTTTAGTTGAGAGGAACATACCTCAATCGTTCACAAAGACGCGCCAAAGCATCAGCACCAGTACGAGAAGCCACCTCCTCAATGACATAAGAATTAGACAAATTCACATTCTCTGCAAGCCGAAACTCACACAGTTCTTTCAAAGAGCATGCATCAGTTAACACAGCTGAATGGCCGCCACCAGCTGCCAATCGCTTTACTTCTCCAACGCACCTTAAACAAATAATTGCATAATATTAGAAATTAAAAAAATCTGTGCAGATTGCTGAGACTACCATAGACCGAAAAGTGTTAATCTGAAGGATAGCTTACCAATCAACAGGTGAGGGATGCCATGCATATGTAGACTTTTCAGTAGCTGCCTGACCATAGCTATTGTAACCCCATCCATAAATTCGTCCATCTCTCATGGAAATAAGAGTGTGAGAATGTCCACAAGTTACAAGTTGCACATCAGACGGTATGACCAAGACAGGTATATTGCGGAGAAACATGTCGGGGTCATTTACAGCACATGAAAATAGACCGTTATGGGGACCCACCCCTAACTGTCCAACTTGTCCGCCACCCCAGGCATATAGTGCACCCTTGGCAGTTAAAGCACACGTATGTATACCCCCACAGGCAATATCTTTGATAACAATACCATCAAGAGCTACAACCCGCCTTGGTAAAAGCTCTTTGTCACCAGACTGAAGGGAGCAGTGACCGAGTTGCCCCATACTTCCAAGCCCCCAGGTGTACCTGGAAATGTCAACAGCAGATGAGAAGTATATATGGTTAGTCATTGTTCTGGCCACCTTGCAATCTCTAGAAAGCTATAATAACTATGCTGGAAAATATAACAACTGTAAGTATCTAATTATGTGGTGAAAAGATGTTGGAAGCTCCTGGAAATATTTTCCAGTGATTAGCCATGGACAAACATGCTTGAGGAAAAGGCTGCCAATGATCACATAACAGTTGCAAGACGAAAACAAAATTATAAAAAATAGAATTGCAGGCTAGAGTAGGACATGAGGCTAAACAAAGACTAAACTTTTTTGGAATTACTAAAAAAACCTGAAAAAGTGTATGATACATAAGAATAAACAAGGTGAATATCCCACAATATAGAAAAAAAAATCATAGCAAAATTTAGATGAAGAGAGTGAAAAAAGAAGGGATGGCCCAAATCAGTTTAAGCAACCAAATAATTGATGAAAGTATCCACTAGACGAAAGCTAAGACCAATGATTTGAACCCATCAAGATTTCGTCGGCATAGAAAAGTAATATAGCATACTGAATTGAAAAAGCATTGATAGGCAGGCTAATCAATTTTTTTTTCATGTATCATCTGATCTTCCGGCCAAAATCGTTTCCACTAGAAACTTCCAAAGGCCAATTAGTGTTGCTAGTGTCATGCAGAAACCACGCTGAAACAGCAGAACTTTAACTCCAAAATCAACATCCTTTCAGATAACTTACACCTCGCCATTTTCGGATATTGCTGCTGTGTGGTACTCTCCGCATGACACTTTTTTGATCTTCACAAGCTCAGGGGCTTCATCTAGGAATTTTGCATAGGCACTCAAAACACGGGCTCCTTGAAGTCCTTCACAAGTAACACCTCTCCCGAGTTGACCATACTCATTGTAGCCTGGTTAGTAAGAAAGTGACACAAATCTAGTAAATAACTGTTTTTAGAATTTAGGGGGACATCATTGATGTTTCTCTGATTTGTATGAGACCACAAGCATGGGCGCTAAATGTCAGCTTGGATTCTGACTGCAATGATGTCACCTTAGAACATACTGATCTAAGCTCAAACAATATTAATTTGATATATTAGAACAGAACAGCCATATATGCCAAATATATTATACTGTGAGGAATGTCCTGAAAATGTTACCCCATGCTTGCAGGAGGCCATCTTCAGATAGAGCCACTACATGAACTGATCCACAGGACACTTGTTGTATGACCTATATCAAGGATGATAGTATCGTAAGTAAATACCAGTGAAAACAGGAAGATGATTTCCAGAATGATGCAGTGTATATACATCATAAGTATATACATGAACTGATCTGGATATAAAATGCAGTGTACACTGATAGATTACTCAATGGGCATTCTCAAAATTTGGGTATGAATTTACTTGACCACAACAATGCTCCATACCGTGTTTGGACTAAAGGCTCCCCAATATAGGCGTGGATGATTTGATCCCTAAAAGAGAACAGACAATAGAGTTAAATATGAAAAAGGGAGTTATTCTTTTATCATACAAGAAAGAAGATATCACATAAACATAACAAGAGACAGAGAGTTGATACCTGATTTTGTCCCCAAACCCAAAGTCTGCTCGTGGATACTGTACCATCATTTTCCCGTGGTTCTGCAATGGCAACAGTACAGTGTGCACCACAAGATACAGATTTCACAAATTCCGTCTGCAAGAACTTGACTTTCTTTGGTTGTTCCCTACTCTCCTCAGTTCCATCTCCTAGCTGACCAAAATCATTTGAACCTATTTTCATGACAAAGCAATTGACTCATAATTTTCAATTGAAATCAACCAAAATAACACTCTAACAAGAAAAAGCATGCATGCAACCTAGATCAAAACGAATACGAAATGTTAAAAGAAATGCTAAAAATAAAGGTACTCAAATGTGATAATTGTGCATAAATATCAGACAATTAAATTGTTGTTGAAGAAAATCAGAAGAAAATAAAAGGGAAAAAAAAAATCATCATCTGCTTATCCATCTAATGTTCTTCATTGAATCAAATGCAAGAAAGGAACTTCACCCAATCGAATCACATCCCATATATGTTAAAGAATCAAATGAGGAACGAGACGGACCCCAAGTGAAGAGCGAGCCATCAGAGGCCACAGCGGCAGTATGCTCGCGTCCGCAAGCAATGTCCAGCCAGCGTGCACCTGAGCACTTGAAAAGCTCTGTCGAGAGACGCTTCGGGATCCTCAGATGAAACTCGCTGCCCTTCCTCGCTGTCTGGCCCCTCTGGTTGTACCCCCATGCGTATATCGCACTCTTCGTTGGGAGATTCACCGCTCGCAACTCGCACAGAATCTCATCAACCTCCATCCCACCTCCACTACTCCAAAAACAAATCAAAATCAGAACTTTATAACAGGAAATGTATCAATTTCAAGTGAAAACACGAGAAACCAAGAAACAAAACATTAGGGTTGAAAATCAGAAATTTGAAGATTAGGGTCTAGCTTCTCACCAATAGAGGATCCAGCAATGAGGAGAAACTCTAGGGATTGAATCCGGGATTCTAGTTTCTTTGAGGGAAATTGGTCGAAATGGACGTGCGTTGATGGATTGATCCGAGAATTTGGGAACTAAAATTTGTTTCCTTGAACTAAAATTACGTATTTAACCCGAAAACCTGTCTGAATTGTAGATCAACGGTGGATATCACTCTGGTGTGGTGTTCCTCATGAACACAATAAGGCTAAACAGCACGATGGCTTAGATATAAAGCTGAGAAGAAAAGGATAAAAAAAAATAAAATCAAATCCCTCTTTTTCTCTGGTACTGACTTCTGAGGTTCGATCTCTCATCACTAATCTATCTATTCGTCCTTTTTGTTGGATTGTTTTGATTGGATGTTGATTTTTCGTGAGAAATTTGAAGGTTTTGAATTAATTTGGGTGAAGTTCTTAATTTGTTGAATTATATCATTTAGTTTTGGTAAAATTTGGCCATTTCTTTGATTGATGTTTGGAGTTTGAATATTTCAGCTTGCAAATGATTGATGATTGTAGGGGTTTTGCAGAGAAAAACGTTAAAATGAGTATATGCAACCGTTGATTGTGCCTGATGAGCAGTAGTTCTTTGATATTCTGTGTTGAATCCTCTAGTTTTAGGGCCTGTTGGTTGACTTTCATTTCCTGTGCTATGTTTCATTTGCAATGTCATACTTTGAATTATTTCATTGAGTTTTGACGAATTTTTCTGGGAGTTTGGTATATATTGTAAGTGTAACAAAAGCTGAACTCTAATTAACTTGCAATAGATACATCATGGCAAATTCAGCCTTTAGTAGTTCTGTGAAGAAGCTTATCAAAATAGATGTGAGTTCTGACACTGTCTGCCCGTGGTGTTTTGTGGGCAAGAACAACCTTGAGAAAGCTATGGATCAAATGAAGGATCAATTTGATTTCGAGGTTCTGCCTCTTCTACTTTCATGCTGATAGTGTAACCCCCGTGTGGTAATGCTCATGGTTTATCTTGCATATTGTCCAATGGACAGGTAAGATGGCATCCATTTTTCCTTGATCCTTCTGCACCGAAAGAAGGTGTGAGAAAGTCGGAATTTTATGAGCAGAAGTTTGGGGCTCACCAATATGGACAAATGTTATCTAGAATGAGAGAGGTCCTTTTATTGTGTCAAGAGTTCTTCTTTTACGTTTCATCCTGGCACTCTCATGGTATTCCATATATTCTTAGTATGAATTTTACTCTTGCAGATTTTTCGGGGTCTTGGATATGAATATGACACTTCTGGGCTAACGTAAGTTTGTGGCATTTATCTTTTCTGCATTTTGTGACGTATACAACACTGGCTTTGATCTCTAGTGCTGATGTCACTGACAACACAGGGGAAACACACTGGACAGCCATAGGCTTATCACATTTGCTGCACATCAAGGCTATGGCAAACAAAATGCTCTTGTAAGCGAGTTGTTCTCCAATTACTTCTGTGAGGGGAAATACATTGGAGACCGGTAAGCAAATGTTTCAAACATGAAGCTATGCATTGTGTTTAATTATCTGCCACTACATACGAAGTGACACACAAGAATGATCACAATTCCTAGTGGAGGATTGTGTTCTCTAAATACAAGGTGCATTACATCTACCTATTGATTGCCAGGACCTTCTGGAATTCTCTAAGACCTAAGGTTTTATATAGAAGGGGAGGTATTGCAAAGATAGAGAATATGGTTTTTCAGTTTCCATAAGACTTGGAACTCTGAAATTTCTGAACTGCATAACCTATCATTGGAATTTCGAAATTGTGAATTAGTGGACTACTGTACTGTTAAATAATTTTTTCTTGTTGATTACAGTTTTGACATCATTTTATGATAAGACAATTTGTTATATCAGTTAACGAATCACTGATTAGATTCTATTTAAAACAGTCAAGTTCTTCTGGATGCTGCAACAAAAGTTGCAATAGAAGGAGCTGCAGAACTGCTTGAAGATCCCAGCAAAGGACTTGAGGAGGTTTTGTATCCTGATCTTAATTTTTCCTTGTATCATCTTCCCAAATTCTTCTCATGGATTGCACCATCTTGGATTTTTTTTTTTTTTTTTTTTTTTTTTAATTGACTTGATATAGGTCAACAAAGAATTTGATAAATATTCTGCAAACATATCAGGTGTCCCTCATTTTGTGGTATGACTGATGTGAAATCACCAGCCTATGAACTGTAAATACCATTTATGTTATGCAATCTAATTTATGAACTTGCTCATTTTGGGTTAGATAAATGGAAAGTACAAGCTCAGCGGTGGTCAACCACCGGAGACATTCTTGAGGGCGTTTCAAGTTGTTGGAAAGGAAATCTCTTCCTGATAGTTGGCCAGCCGTTCTGTGTTTTCCATTCACATGCTTGATTGTGGAAATCATATTGTGCTTTGAATATCGCCTATGTAGAAACTATCTAATGTTATGCCTTTAATCTCTCCTTGGAGGCTGTAATACATGATACATTATGGACCATTATGAGTCCCTATTTGTATAAGATAATTGTTCATCAACACTGCAGTTCATTTAATGGAGTGAAAAGAAAGTTAATGTTCAAATTGTGGCTGCATGAAAAAACTCCCAGAAATCTTTTTCCTTTTTGGGGATCAAGCAGGTCTTTGTTGTGCTATATATATCGCCATTGAATGTTAGCTGTAGAACAGGCTTGAACCTTTTGTCTCAGACTCAGGACTTTCATGTCATTCAATGCAAACCATCTTGTCAGTGAGAATATATTTTTGTTTTACTCTCTTTTTTTTTAATAATGGATTACTGAAATTTTCTGAATATTTTGAGACTAGCTTTCCATCTTATCAGAACAGCCTGATCAAAGTGTTATGATATTCTTCACATTACCAAAAGAATGAGTGTGTTGTTTCAAGGCTGTTTCCATCATAAGATTGAATGCATGAGGAATTGTAAAAATAGAGTGACAGCATGCCGACAGTAGGACACTAATGATCAGAAAGCTATCTTAAGTCATATAGAAAAACAATGTCCTTTAAGTTGACCTTTTTTCCATTAATTTTGTCTATTATTCATCATTTATTTGCTAACAGATGGCTGTTTTTTGGTAGGTAGACAAACAATTTATATCTTTGCTAGTGTGCATTCTTAGAAAAATTATCAAGACTTAGAGTCATAGTGATTGCAGAGTGCCTATCAATTCAATGCAATTGGTGGATAAAATATGCAAGACTTTGAGGGCATTGCCATTTGTGACTGTATTGCATGCTTTTTATGTCAGCTCACGCCTACGAGAGAACCATTATCTTATTGATAATTGTTAGACGGCCTAATCCTCGCATAATGAATTCTGATTTTTTTTTTCCTGCCTTTCTGTTTGGCAATTGATTCCAGTTTCTTCTCTCTTTTTTTTTCTTTGCAGATTGCACCAAATGGATCAAATTCTTGTGGTTAAGATCATGAGGACAAGATCAGCATCCAATGGTGGTTAATGTAATAACCATGCATAAAGTACCAGAATCCCAAGTTTTACACTCCATTTCATGATGCTCATTATGAAAAGGTGGTAGAAATGCTAACAAGGTGGCCCAACACCTTCATGCCTAGCACGTTGAGCATGGAGCCCACTTATAAAAGATAAAAAAGGAAAGAAGAAGGAGAAGAAGAAGAAAAGTGAAGCTTGGAAACAACATCAAAGGAACATATCAACAAACTTAAAGAAAAGAAGCTCAGACCAAACATAGTTGTACTCTATTCTCCTCCTCGTTCTTCCTCTCTGTTGAATGAAATGGGGAGAACCAGCTCAAGACTACCAAGCTTTTGCCTTAACCGAGTGGCGACTCGGGTGCGTGTTCGGTCTCCGCCGATTGAAACAAAGCCAATATCGGTCACGGAAGACACCGGGCATGAATCGTCAGGCACTGCGGCAGCGGCTGACTCTGGTGGCAATGAGAAGCAATTGACAATGGCACTTGGCAGGAGGATTATGATAGTTGTGGACTCTAGTCCTGAGGCCAAGGCTGCTTTGCAATGGGCGCTCACTCATGCAGTCCAGAGCCATGACACTCTGATTCTCTTTGATGTTGCAAAGCCATCCAAGCATGGTGAGATTTCTGCAGAATTTAATTGTCGAAAAATTGACATGTTTTGGTTGAATGTTCAATTCCGAATTATTCTTCTTCTGCAGGTGATCAATCTCAGAGAGATATAAATCCAAAGAGTTATGATCCTCTATGTGCTATGAAGAGCATTTGCCAATCAAAAAGACCAGAGGTACATGAGAAATTTCTCTGCATTTGTTATGCTTTATTTAATCAAAGAATTTCTATATTTAAGAAAGCAAAGATTGATTTGAGGTGGTGCCACAATTACATATGTATGTGGTGCCCAAAAGTAAAAGGAAGAACACAACATTGATGTGAAGATTCCTGTGGTCTTTTAACTTATTGTATCTGCTGCAATGGATGTTAATAGGTGCATGTTGAGCTGTGTCTTGTAGAAGGGAAAGAACGAGGACCGACGATCGTCGAGGAGGCAAAGAAGCAAGGAGTGTCTCTGTTGGTTCTCGGGCAGAAGAAGCGGTCGATAACATGGCGGTTGCTGCTGATGTGGGCCGGCGGTCGGGTGGCCGGAAATGGTGTGGTGGAGTACTGCATTCAGAATGCAAGTTGCATGACATTGGCGGTTAGAAGGAAGAGCAAGAGAGGTGGTGGTTATTTGATCACCACCAGGCGCCATAAGGACTTCTGGCTTTTGGCTTGAATCACTTCAGAAGAACATCTCTCAGTCTCAGTGTGTGCTTGAATGGCTTGCAAGTGTGATTGTTATTAAGGTGTAATGTTTGTAAATGATGATGAGGTTGTATAGTAAAAAAATCATTTGAGAGGAATCAATTCAATTGTGTTCTTTGATTTACTTCCCTTTTGTGGTGTTTGATTGTTTTCAGGGAGTTAAAATTTCAAACACTAGTTTAATATTCTAATTAAACATACTTAATACTCAGTTACAGCGTCAAGGTCTTTGAATTAGCATACTATATAAATATAGAAAAATAGAAATAATAATTATATTTTGAAATGCAATATATCTGGGTTTTTTTTTTGTCAAATCAAATTTGGGATTGGAATTTGGAAGTTATGTTTATGTGAATTTTTATAGTTTTTAAAAATTATTTATTATCGGATGCGGATCCGGACCCGTTAGTTCTTGATCCGGCTCGTCCTCTCTAAACCCTATCCTCGCGCGCCCCCTCCAAACTCCACTACTCCAGCCCCGGCCTCTTCCCGCCGGCCTCGTCCTCGTCCTCGTCCGCCGGCTACCTCCTACTCTTCTTAGTGCAGTCCTGTAGTTGTTGTTCTTTGGTTGTGATTTTTCTCTACCTTCGATTCGATCGCGGACTCTGACGCGGAGGATCGGCAATGGCGAAAACGAGAGACAAATCGAATCCCTCGGTTCCCTCCAAGAAGAAGGGAAAGAAGAGGACTGCCAATGGTCCTCAAGCTGTCGCTATGAAGTTCTCGAAGCAATCAAAACCTAACCCCTTTGAGGCCATCTGGTCTCGCAGCAAGTTCAGTATTGTCGGCAGGCGCTGTAAGGGCGAGGAGCGCCGCACCGGGCTCGCCCGATCCCAAGCCACTGAGAAGGTGTCCCTTTTTCTTTCCTTCTTTGTATGATCTCGGTGTTAAATCTGGTCTTTTTATGCTTTTGTTTTGGGTTAGAGATGGAGATTAAGGATATCTTTGTGTTAGTTTTGGTTGGTTTTTATCCTATTATTATAATTCGTCCATCGTTTTTGTGCCGAAGTTTTGATTTTTTTTTTTTTTCTTTTCTTTTTTAATGCTTGATTGAGTTTGTACGTCTAGTTGGAGGTGAAAAACAAGTGCTTGAGTTTTTAGATTGAGATTGAGGTAACACTTGTATTGATTCTGGTTATTCTGTGCATTTTGTTTGGAAAATAGAGGAAGAAAACTCTGCTGAAGGAGTATGAAGAGAGTGGCAAGTCATCAAAGTTCATTGATAGGAGAATTGGAGAGAAGGATGATACACTTCAAGAGTTTGACAAGGCAATTCTACGTCTGCAACGTGAGCGGCAGGTGGGCTCCTTTTCCCTTAGCATTAGATGTATATATTGCGTCATTCTGCAGGATCTTTTCATTCGTCAAAGCTTAGCCTTTCTACAAATTTCTATTTTTGTACTAGGTCTCTGTATTACTGTTTGATTCCTTATGATTGTCATTTTGATTGTACTTCCATAGTTAAAATTGAAAAGATCAAACAAGTTCAATTTGCCCGATGATGATGATGATGATGATGCTTTTAATCAAGCACATTCACTTTCAGCAATGGATGATTTTGAGGACAACATTTCTCTAGATGATGAGGAAGAAGCTGAGGAGTACATAGGGCTTCAGAGTATGTATACTCTCTTTGGCAATTTGAACTCTATAGTAGTTTGCACCCAAGCAGAAAAGTTGGTATCATAACCGGACAATTTGTAGAAAAGCAATTTGGACTCTCTAGATGTCTGGTGTTTTGCTTTTCTAAAAGTATATGTATGGTTACTTGTAATGCATTTGTCATGCTGTTACAGTTTATACAGTTTGGTCCAACTCATTAGCAGGAAATCCCCTCTACACTGTTTGCAGGAACATGACATTGTGAAATTTGATGTTTGGTATCTAAAACAGTTTCTGATCATGTGAAGATGAAGAGGAGTCATTTGTGAACATCCATTGTTCAGAAGTCTGAACATAGATCAATCATTTTAGTGCAAAAGTGTTGTTGATAGTTGTCAGAAATAAATCAACTTTACTGGAGATTTTATCATGTATAATTAGCTAGTAATCCATTGCCTTCTAGATGCATCATCTCTGTAATTACCGGCTATTCTCAATTTTAGCATTTTATATTTTTATGCGGGCAATATTTATAACTTTTTCTTGATGATAACTCAGCTACTTCCTAACTTGTTTTCTTCTGTTATGTGTTTTGCAGATGGCACAGACTCAAAACATATACCACTCCATGATATGAATGACTTATCAGGAACTCTTCTCCAGGATGGGAGTGAGAATGTAAGATTTTATATTGTCCTTACTAACCATTCATGTTTCACCGGTAATACTGTTGTTTCATAGAGTATTTTTCTGTGTGTGCAGAACCAAAAAACTAAGAAACAAGTGATGATGGAGATTATTGCAAAGAGTAAATATTACAAGGTAATGTCTTATTCATAGATTTAATTGTGTACTTCCTGTAACAGAACTGTTGCATTTGCTTTTGGTTTTGTGCATGTGATCACCTGCTATTTGTTCAATTATTTGTTTGGGAAGGACTCAAATTGCACATATGGACTGTTGCTATTAGTTTAGTCATGCTGGAAATGATAGTGGCACAATTTAAGAGGTATTCAAGAAAAAAGGATTAAGATAAGGGCATGTTCAGTGTCAAAATAGGACTGCCAATTATCGTAATTAGCTGCCAAGGTTACTTCTTAGAATTTATGTATAGACAGTGAGATTTGTTTTAATGTACATTGTGGCTCTCTCTCTACACAATTGTTTACTAATCTGCTTTCATACTAACCTCAAGATGCGAAGGCGTTCCCTTTAATTATATAACTTATTTTCTCTATTTTGTGATATTGATTTTGCATTAAATCTAACTAAATGACATAGAAACCTTGTGTTGAGTTCAAGTTCATGAGTTTCCTGTTAGTCAAACAGAAAATGTTTGCTCCAACTCTTTATTACCATTGCTTGTATTATGATGTAAGAACTTCAACACATTTGAGAGCTGTACATGTAAGTACGTTAATATTGTACTTGTGGGGTTGATTACCTGATAATTTATCCGTGGCTTTGTTGTAGGCTCAAAAAGCTAAGGACAAGGAAGAGGATGAACACTTAATGGAAAAATTGGATGAGGACTTTAGGTCATTGGCCCAATCTGAAGCATTACGCTCCTTGACTCAGCCGAGCAAGATGAATGCTTTAAAGGCATTGTTGAACAAGGATCCCACTGGGAAAACGAGTAAAGAAGAAAAAACTACTGTGGAGAAGGAATCATTTAAGAAGGTACAAAATTGGATCATTATATGTAAATCGACTGGCTTTACTTTTAGAATGTAGCTGTAAGTGAATTAAAAACATGTTTATTATTGATCATTATTTTCAAGTGCCTATGCATCTTGGATTGTAAATATTTAAAAGTTCTGTATCTATTCTCTGGTCTTTTCTATCATTATCGTCATCAGATCTGATATTCCTGCCTTTGACTCCTGTTCTTGTATGATTTGCCACGACTTGTGTGTTGTCCAGAACTGTTTGGCCAGAATCAGGTTGGTTTTTTTGAGTTTGGAGAACTTGATTTTTTTATTGGATTTGCATGTTTCGGTGAGGGATCTCGTTGCCCATTAAGCTTTGGTAGTCCTGAACCATCTCCAAATTTCATCACTACTGTAAAGTGTTTCTTTTCACTGGCGAGTTAAGCATATGAATTCAAAACCAGTTCCAAATCTATTTCACATTTATTTTTCCAAAGTCTCTCTTCAGTTCTTTAAAATCAGAACAGGGCTCAAATTCTTTAATGTTTGTGGTGTGGCTTCCATCTCAATCCATTGATTTCTTTCTTGCAGGAACAACCTGATGCATACGACAAACTTGTCAAAGAGATGTTGCATGATATCCGTGCTCGACCATCTGATCGGACTAAAACTCCTGAGGAAATAGCACAAGAAGAAAGAGAAAGGCTTGAATTGTTAGAGGTTCTCTTAAACCACTTTCCAGATTGATAATGATGTGATGTCAATCTTTTTATTTAACAAATAAATCATACCTATTGTGCATTATTTAGGCATGCTTAACTTGGCTGTAATAGAATGCCTTGTCTTATTTTCGTTTATAATTTTTAGGAGGAACGGAAGAAGAGGATGCTTGCAACTGATGACTCTGGTGAGGGGAGCGATTGTAGTGATGATGATGAAATTCCAGATATGAAGAAACGCAAATCTTTATCTGGTGATGATCTTGGAGATTCATTCTCTGTTTATGAGGAAACGACAAATAAAAAGGGATGGGTTGATGATATTTACGAAAGAGAAGATGCAGCAGGTGATCAAGATAATGATGCCACTGTGGAGGGTTCAGACGTTGATGAAGATGATCAAAGCGTAAATAGTGATGAGGACAGTACTGGTGATGAATTTGATGGCATCCCCTCAGTGAAAGATTGGGAGCAAAGTGATGATGATGATCTGGGCACAAATGGTGAAGCAGAGCTTGAAGAAACAGAGATGAATGATAATGATTCAAAGGACATGAAAGTGAGGAAAACAAATTCTTTAGATAATCAGAAGGCAAATGCTGCTGGGAAAGTTCTGTCAGGCAAACAAGAGACACTTCCATATGTTATTGAAGTCCCAAAAAACCTGAAGGAATTATGCTCCTTGCTGGATAATAGGTCAAATGCCGAAGTAGTTGAGGCAATTAATAGAATTCGAACCTGCAATTCAATAAGACTCACTGCTGAAAACCGTTGGAAAATGCAAGTAAGTATACCCACGGGTATTGTGATAATGTACCCTGATACTTTTCTGATCACATTCCTACTATTAAGATTTCCTTATTATTTTCTGGATGTTAATTGTTGAGAGAATGGGATAATGTTGTTATTTTAATGTTATATTGATTTTAGTTTTTTCAATGAATGCTAACCTTGTCCTTGGTTTGGCAGGGGTTTTATGGTGTTCTATTGCAGTATTTTGCAACTTTAGCCTCTCAAAAACCATTAAATATTGAGAGGATAAATTCTCTTGTGAAGCCATTGATGGAGATGAGTGGAGAGACCCCATTTTATGCAGCTATTTGTGCGCGAGAACGACTGTCACATATGCGAACTCGATTTTGTACAGATATCAAGCTTCAAGGTTTTAACAGCAGGATGTAGTATTATGTGCATTAGTTTAATCTGACAACTTTTTTTTTTTCTTGTTGTGACATTTATTTTTCTTTCAGATACACGCAGCTGGCCATCTTTGAAGACCTTATTGTTGTTGAGATTGTGGTCATTAGTATTTCCATGCTCGGATTTTCGTCATGCGGTCATGACTCCTGCTGCTCTCTTGATGTGTGAATATCTGATACGCTGCCCCATAGTTTCCGGTCAAGACATAGTTGTTGGGTCATTCTTGTGTTCTATGGTGCTAAATGTAAGTGATATCTCTGAAGTATTTTTATTATTTTTTGATGGGCTATAATAGACAATGTTTCAAGCCTATCCTTTATAAGGTTTAATACATTCGTTATTGGCCCTGGTTAAATAGTTACCCGTCGAGAGTGCAGACATATAACTTGATCCCTAGAATTAGTGATGTGAACAGAATATGCAATTAAGCTATAAATCTTTGTAGGTTTGTAAACAATCTCAGAAGTTCTGCCCTGAGGCTCTGAACTTTCTACAAATTCTGCTGATCTCTGCTGTGGATTTAAAGTCTGGTCTGCAGCATATTCCTCAGGTATTATAACCCGCATTTCTTTTTGCTTTGTGAACTTTGATATTCATAAATAGCTGTTGAAATATATTTATGGTGTACATATTTGCTCTGCACTAGTGTTAAGATCATTTACAATTGATTCATGACAGGTTTATCATTCTATAGAGCTGAAAGCAACTAAACCTTGGCTTCGTATCTGCAACCAAGTATCCGATGTGCATTCACTTGATTTTTTCGTGGTCATGAACATGGAAGCAGACTCCCCATATTTTTCATCTGATGACTTCAGGTTAGTCTGCTTTAACCTGAGAATTATGCAACCTGTTCCGTTAGGTTTTGCTATTGAATTTTTAACTTTATGATTATAAATGCAGGGCCAGTGTTCTTGCATTTGTGGCTGAGATATTAAAAGGATTTATCAGCATATATGAAGGATTAAGTTCATTTACGGAAATATTCTCTCCAATTTCTAGTTTATTACTGCAAGTTCTACAAAATGGCAACATTTCACAATTGTTACGAAACAATTTGGAAGATATTGCGGAACTCATAAAGAAAAAGACTGATGAACACAGGAGACTAAGACGGCCACTGCAGATGCGAAAACAGAAACCACAGCCAATCAAACTCTTAAATCCAAAATTTGAGGAAGAGTATGGACATTTTCTAAGTTTTTCTCATAGATGCAAATTTTATGTTATGTATGACAAGTTTTTACTGACCATTTGGCATACCTGTCACGCAGCTATGTGAAGGGCAGGGATTATGACCCTGATCGAGAAAGAGCAGAGATGAAAAAGATGAAGAGACGGTTGAAGAGTGAAAAGAAAGGTGCAATGCGTGAGTTGCGTAAAGATAATCACTTTCTATTCCAGGTTAAGCAAAAGGACAGGATGCATGAGGAAGAAGAAAGAACAGAGAAGTATGGGAAAGCAATGGCTTTCCTCCAAGAACAGGAGCATGCATTTAAATCAGGGCAACTTGGAAAAGGGAAGGGGAGGAAAAGAAGAAAATGAAATACTTTATAATAACTATGCATCCACTGCTCAAATTTTGTTACCCTGCTTTGTCTTATGTATATTTTCATTTCGAGCTATTAACCCTAGAGTGAAAGTAGGGTTTTATTTATTTTGTTTTTCCTCTCTAGAGAGAGACAATCTGATATCTTAAGATGTTTCATGTCTGGTGATTGGAAATCACAACAAAAATGAAAGAAACAGGAGCTAAAGATGCCACCAAGGCCAAATTCTACAAGAAGTGATAATTGCTCTGCTGGTTTATATTATTATAACACTTTGTATAGGATCAGGCGTGATGATGTTTTTCTATGGATTATCCGGAATTGAGTTGCAGTCCTTGATGATGTTTTTCTATGGATTATCCGGAATTGAGTTGCAGTCCTTGACTTCCCTAATAGGAGTGCTCGTTGCTTTTGTCCCAAAAAATAATAATAATAATAATAATAATAATAATAATAAATCACACAAACACAGGGCTACAAGTGATCCTTGATTAATATTAAACAGCTGATAGAAATGCTCCAGCAGTCCAAGAATACAACAATGAGCCTGTAACTTGTTTTATGTGTCAAGTCCATGGAGCAGAAATCATGCAGAATGTACAAAATCTTTAATCGAGGCAGAACTGAACTCAAGATGAGAATGGCATTCATCAATCAAACACCTATCGGTGAGCAGCTTCGAACAGATGAGTTGATATAAGCTATGTTGCAGGAAAACTAAGAAGAAATTCAGTATGATATTGGCAGCAACTTTTCTTTCAAGCGTGTAATCAGCTTGAAAGTCTCCTCTGCTTCAACTTGTTGGCGAATGTCTGTCCTCGAAGTCCGGTCTGGGTGGTATCGCAATAACGCTTGTTTGTACGCCGAGTTTACCTGTCAAAAGTAGAATGAACAAACAAGAGATTAACATCTATATCCCAATAAGGTTGAGAGAGAGACAGATAATATTAGATATATCTGCAATTAACCTCATGAGGCAATGGATACGGACCCCCTCCTACATGGATGCCCAGTCCTCGCAGTAGTGAGGCCATGTCTTTATATCTAGTTTCTATTTTCTCAAGTTCTTTCCTTACTTCAACACGATACTGTTCTTTCAAATTTATAGTTTCCTCGACCTGAAATTTAAAGATGAGACTTACTAAGAGCAATGCAGCCTAAGTGAGGACTCAAGAATACATCAAACCAGTGAAAATGAGATGAAAAGGTTTCAGTTAAGATGCAAGTAAAAATAAAGAAATAATTGAGCAAAATATAATGGCAATCAGAGGGCAACCAGAATACCTTTTTCTGTGATTCCCTAACTTCGTCCAACCGTTGTTTTTGCCTTTTCTCCATGTCTAACAAGCGCAAGCTCTCAGCCTTTTTTCTCTTCCGCAGTCGCTGTGCTTCCTCCGCCTGCGACATTATAAGTATCTGATCAATAATCACCACAAAGACAAATATATACACCATATGAATAGAAAAAACATTAATAATCAAAAGTGAAAGTCAAAAGCACAAACACAGATATTGGTAGTGATATTTTCAAGTGTAGTCTTAACACTAGGACAATTGAAGGAATTACTATCTCCTCTGATCATTCCAAGTATTCTCTGATCATTCTTACCTCTCAAAGGTTTAGTTGCAGATAAATTTTACATTCTCCATAACATACAACCATAAACTTTAAGTTGGCCAACCAGCAAATATGTAAGCATAAGTAAAAAGGGCAGGCCGGTGCTACAAAGCTCCTGTTATGCGAGGGTCCAGAGGATGTTTTCACGACTTGAATCTGTGACCTCCAGGTCACATGACGACAACTTTACCATTGCGTAAAAAGAAAAATTGAAGAAAGAGAGGCAGTAATAAAACAGATTATCTTTAAACAATGATGAGAACTTACAACATTCACAAGGAAATGAAGATATTAGCTTCCAGTTTCAAAATTAACTGCCAAACCTGAAGCTGCAGCTCTCTCTGCCTGGATGCCCATTCTTCTTCTGCAGCACGTTTATACTCGTCAGACTCCTTGTGCCTTTCACGTTCACCAATCAACTCCTTTTCAGCCTCAGGTTCTTTGTTTACTATACACTTGGTTGTATCATTTTCTGATAGAGAATTGCAACTTGGAGTTTCCTTGGGAGATGGTTCTTCAGGATTTGAGTGTGCTTTCTGCTGAAAGGTATCTTCATGGTTTACATTTCTGTGCTTAGCTTTTGAGTTGCATGACGGCTTTGTAGCAAGTTCTTCACCATCATCAAGACCAGCAACCTCAGAGAAAATTTGATTCATGTAACAAGGTTGAGAGTTGCACACTGATATTTTTTCTGCACAAGGTTTATTACTGTCTCCCTTGGGAACATTTGCATGTTGAGCTTTAGAGTAGCATGAAGGCTTCATAGCTTTTTCCTCACCCTCAAACCCAGCAACCTCATGGAAAACCCCATTCTTACAGAAAGGTTGGGGGTTACTCGGTGATATTTTATCAGCACATGGCCTATCTCTCTCGAAAGAACTGGGTTCATAACTAAAATCTGCATGCTGAGTTTGGAAGTTGCAGGAAGGTTTTGTGGCTTTATTCTTGCCCTCAAAACCAGAAACATCAGAGAAAGGTCCATTACCATTTAGAGAACTGGTTTCAAAACCAACATTTGCTTGATGCTGAGCTTTGGAATTTAAGGAAGCTTTTGCATTGACTTTTTCCTTGTTCTCAAGACCATCAACCTCAGAGAAAATTTCATTTGTATAACATGGTTGAGGGTCAGATGATGTTTTTTCAGGACAAGGTCCATTGATGTCCTGAGGACTGGTTTCATTTGGTATCTCAGATGGGTCAAATGTCGTGTTCACTGGAATTTGTTTACCCTTATCCAGGAAAGTAAACCGGTCATTCCCAGCATATGTATCAGTTTGCAATCTATCATCACATGCAGAAGTTCTGTGGGGTATTTCTACATCCCCAGTACCATCTCCCCAGTAATCAAAAGCATTTTCACCTGGTGAATTAACTCTCTTTTCAGAGACTGCTTCATTCATATGTTCAAGGGTAGGTTCATCACCACACATTCTAGAATCAGGATGTGAACCTAAAACATTATTTTTCCCTTCCAGAATCCGTGAAGGATCTTCACTCAGCCCGCCAACATTATTGATACCAGGAGAGGGGTCCTCCCTTCCATTGCAGGATTCTCTTTGCTGAACAGGTACTTCTTCAGAACACTTTGAATGAGACTCATTAAAGCAATTCTCAGCCTCGGCCTTGTGTTGAGTTGTTTCCGGTGAAAGGGTTTCAGGATCAGTATTTGAACCAGAGGCACTAACACGGTCCTCCGGCTCATACGGATTCATCTCCGCCATCTTCCTCCTAAGTGAAGCTCTTTCCCACAGTTCACGGATACTACCAGAAGAACCATCCATAATCTCACAATCAGAGTCCTCATCATCAGAACTATCACTCTCAGACTTTTCGATTCCAGAAGATTCACCATTGGATGAACTGACCTCTGATGTGACATATAAACCATAGCAATTTCTTGAAGAACCACATTCAGGGATCACATTTTTCATCCTTGAATTCGAGGGAGCATTATCTTCTTTAACAAACACAACACAGTCACCATCACTGTCTGAATCCTCCACTGCCGGTGAACAACCCATATTTCCAGGATTATGCTGTGCATCCACTTCCTCTTCGTCATCAATGCTAATAACAACACCAGGTATCTTATTTTCACTTCTAGTCCTATAGTAAGAAGTCTCTGTATCATCAATAACAACAACATCAATCTCAATTTTCTCAACATCAATAACTTCTCCATTATCAAAATCCCCCTTGTTTTGGCACCTCTCAAGGCCCCTCTTCATGGGCCTAGACCTCGGCTGCGATTGGCCCCTTGACATCCTCACACAGTATCAACAAATCACACTTTCTTTGCAGTGAAATCCATACCCTGATTGCAGAACGACAATCAGAAAGCAGAAACAAAATCAAAATCTAGTTTTCCTCCATTTCACAGCAGGAAAACCGTAAAATCCGAGCGCCGTAATCGGAAAAACACTGAATTTATACGAAAAACAAATAAAACAAAGAACGAAAACAAAACTATCCCCAAGACCTAGGGTTTCATCTGTCTAATTGCATCGATAATAACACAGACAAAAAAGAAAAAGAACAAAGAACAGATACGAATGATCAGAAAAGCATCAGGCGAGAAAAAAAATCAAAGAAAGAACAGATTAAAGATGGCAATAAGAACAAAATTGAGGTTCCGAAGAGGGACAAAACTCGTGATACACACATCGAATCGAATCAGCGAGAGAGAGAGAGACAGAAACGAACCTGCCGGCCAAATTGCGAATTAAATCGAAAGCTTCGATCGAAAAGCCAATAGGGATTCGAATAGAGGGGGACGGGGTGAGAGATCCAGAACGCTAGGGTTCCCACATTTGGGAGTTTGAAAGGAGGAGGGAGCCGTACGACGAGAGCCCGCTTGGGCGTGGATTTTGTGAAAGCGCGGTCTCCGGGTTTCTTTTCTGGGTCACTTTTTCCGGTGCCAAAATTTTCATTTATTTGCAATAAAAGTTTGATTGGGTCTTCTTATGACTTGTGACACATAGTTCTATTTATTATTAAAGAGATATTTGTATTTTTTTATTAAATAAATCTAAATATTAAGGGTTTTTTTTTAAAATAGTGTGAATTAGTGAAATAAGTGTTATTATTATTACATAAAGAAAAAATAGAATTTGAGGATATATTTGAAACCCGACCACACAATGAGAATCAAAGAAAGGAATGTGCATCCAAACTCATACCCAACTTAATGAGTTTTTCTTGTTAATATCAACCAGCTATTGAACTATAATGCACCTTCTCTTTTAAAGCAAAGATTGTTTAACCCCCTTTATCCCCAAAAAAAAACCATGTGAGTTGATTTGTTTCAATCCATTCAATTTTTTTTTTCTTTTAATATATATATACACACACATGAGATTTTATAAATATGACACTTATCAAGTAACCTGAGAAACATGTAGTACTTCGAAATCATATTTGCATTCAAATTAACAAACATGAGATGTATATACTTGCAACCCAAAGGTTTATTATGTACATGTTTTTCACTACAATCTAGTCAAATTGTTGGCAGGAAAGGCTGAGAATAAGCTTTCCAGGTGCTTTTAAGTGTGGTGACATTTACAGGAAGGGGAATGTATTATGTATGTATTGTATGTACATACAAATGGATGAAGGATACCTAAGAATTGGATCGAACAGATGCAAAATTACAGAGAGATTTTGACTTGAAAAGTCCACCAAAGAGAAAACGTATTGGAGATTCTTGCGGAGGAGAGTTCGGGTGCTCAGAGTAACCTTTTACTTGGAGCATGGTCTGGCCAATTGCTTGTCGGATGGAATGAATGATCTTTGCATCAACTGGATTACCGGCAGCATCACTAACATAAAAGGTGTTGATAGCTTTGCCGCCTCTGGTGGCTACTTCAGCCCTTGTGACAGTCAAGCCATTCTCACGAAAGATTCTGGTGACATCGGTTAATAAACCAACCCTGTCGCCTGTGCATAGCTCCAGCTTCAACCCCTGAGAGCAATAGGCAAATGCAAGCTTTAAGTTTAAATATCAGCAAATAACTTTTGTGCCATGTACATATACTATACTGAAAAAAGGTTTAGCCTTTCCAATAAGGTGCCTCAGTGACTTATGTCGGTAAATAAGTTTTATTATGGAGAACCAAAAGCATTTCAATCTTGAGACAACAAACAGCTTATTAAACACAATCAGTATGCTATAAGGAAAAACACTATTTTAACAAATGTTAGGCTTGGTGGTTACCTCTGAGACTCTCCTCTCAATTGCTGCTTCGAGACACTGGATTACTCGTTGTCTCTCTGCTTCTGAGTTGACTGGGAACCCATCAATATGCCTGATGAAGAACTCCTTAGGAACATAAGAAGACGATAAGAATACAGTATGAATGCTCTTGTACTGACTGACAAAATAAAAAAAAATAACTGTTACAGTATGAACAAGCTTGAATTTTACAATACCTGAAAAGCCTCAGGGCTCTGTGCATCTACATTCCCATGGAAAACTACATACTGCATATCTGTCAATGTGCAAACTATGTCGAAGAGAAGCTTTGGCCTGTCCTTGCATCTAACAGTAACTACAGAATAGTCCTTATCATTGCAGTTGACAACAGTCACATGGGGTCGGACATTCTCAACTGGAGGATCCTTATCAGACCTCTCATAGTCTCGATCAGCTAACATCATCTGGTGGAGTCTTCGTTCCGTGTGTGTGATCCCCACAGAGACTGCCATCTTGGCTCCTCTGATCTTATTGCTCCCTTTAAGCACATTGCAAAGGAGCTCCTTGATTTTAGAAAGCCTTTCAGGATCCGTAATAGCAGAGCCAGTTGATTCGTCTGTCACATGCATCACTGCAGCAGCTCTGGTATTATGTGTCCATACCTCAGCATTCACCACATTGCACTTCAAGTCAGTGAGCACTGCACTCACTTCAGAGAGCAACCCTGGTCGGTCAGTCCCTGTTAATTCAATTGAGGTATGGTCAGTTGAAGGAGCAACATCCACTGAGCGCCTCCGAGTAGGTACAAAAGAAGAATCTGCTCCCAGTGACTGTTAAAACAACAAACAATATATGAGATGGATAGTAGCATAGAGGGGGAGGAAAAAGAAAAAATCAATACAGAAAAAAAATGTTATGCATATTCTACCTTGCGTGTGTAATCCACAATACCATTTATTGTAGTTTCATCCCTAAGCTTCTTTCCGTCTCGATCAGTCACATTGAAAACTACCAACATCCAATTAACATCTTCCAGTTAAAAAATGTTTCAAACTAAAAATGAAAGCCAAATTTAATAAAGAGAGATGAAAGAAATTAAGCAAGTTTTGCTTTAGTACCATCCATGAACCACCCTCCATCTGATGATATATAGGCTTTCTTAATGACAAGATTCAGATCTGTGAGGACCTGAACTACTTCCAAAAGAATTCCGGACTTGTTTGCGCTGTCAACCTATTATCCACATAAATAATGCAAACCTTTCACCATGAAGAAAATCAATTTATATAACTATAGAAAGTGGAAATAAAAAAAGTAATATCTAAGAAAAATTAACGGAGACGACTAACCTTAACTACTGTTGCGTTCTCACTTGCTTCATTGTCTATAACAACCCTAAAGAAACAAAGACAAATGGAGAACTATTAGATTTCTCAACAATTGGTATTAAATTTCAAAGATTTGAACTGAAAGCTGAATAACAAGAAGAGACAAACCTTGGAGGGTTCATCGTCTGAATAAATTTCATGTATTCATCATCACTATCCCAAGAAGTACACATATCTGTACCCAAGAAGAAATAAAAGTACAAATTTATAAACAAGAAAACTAATAGAAAGAAAGCCCAACATAAGCAAGGAAAAAACCGAAGCAAAATTACAACCAACTGCAAGATATTCATAAAGCCTCGAATGAAATTACAACCAGCATTCAAAGGAAAAGAGAAAAACAAATCTGAAACCAAAAACAACCTCAAAGCTGAAACTTTTTCCACTCATACAACAACCAACAACAAAATCCATCACTTTATTCCAAAAACCAAACCATTTCCCTTCACTAGCCAAAAAACACGAGAATATCAGCGAAAAAGAAACTGAAAAATCAAATTCAAGGCACCTAATATCAAAAGAACACAATTCACCATAAACGCGGGAAAAGAAAGAAAGAAAGAAAGAAAGAAAGAAAAATCAAGAAAAAGCATTTACCATTCACTGATTGGAATCGACCGGAACAAGAGGAACGCTATGGGCAAGAATCGAAGAGACGAGAAGATCCCACGCACGACGAACGCAGAGCTTGGGAGGGTCGAACAAAAGACACAATGTTTTTTCTCTCGGTGGAGAAGAACGACTTTTCAGGGGTGCAATTTGGTAACTTCCAATCTTTAATGCAATTATGCAAACGTCTGGTTGTAAGAATTATAAATTGGGATTCTGGGAATATTGTGGACGTTATTGGCAGGCTTGGTCATCTTTTGGTCAGGGTTACTTTACGGTTTTGTGTGGGTGTGTCACGTGTGTGTGTCCTCGTCATTCTAGGGTAAGCCTGCTGTATAAAAATTTAAATATATTTATTCCAAATAAATATTTTACACATATAACACTATGAAATTCTAAAATTATAAATATATGTCTGTAAAAAAAAATTATACACATCCTCATAAATACAAAATATATATACACTTGCCAAACAAAAAAATATATATATTATATAAATACCATTTAATGATCTCCTCTTTCTCAAACACCTCCACTGAATGACCTATGGTATATAGAAAGCATGCTAATCCTATATAGGTTGGATTGGATCAAATAGAGTTAGGTCAAGAACAAGTGAATTGGTGTTCCTACTTGATTGGAACCATAAAAGGTGCTATTTTAGTGATATCTATCTCATTAGTCATGCTTGACAACTCATGCAAATACCAAACCAGCAAACAAAACCTTATCTGGCACCATTAAAGACTAAACAAGATCCAAATCAAACATATAGATTAAGAATAGTACCATTAGATACTACAACTTAGTTGTGAATCTAGTGTCTGGTTTGGACTGTAATCACTGGTTGAGTCAGCATGTCCTTATTATGGCCTTTGTTGTTGCATTGTGGGGACACTCCTCCTTTGGCTGCATTGACATCATCATCCATCAGGCAAAATAGAAATAGTTTGGCATCCATAAACTTTTCACACCTGGCTCAAAGATTTGTAGCAAATGTTGGTTATAAACAAGTACAAATGAGAGAATCTTGTCTGTGATAAAATACACAGTACATTTCAAGACGAATAGTTCAAAAATTAGAAGACAACATTTTTTTGTGTACGGGGGGGTACATGATCTCAAGTGGATTGAAGTGTTGTCAAAACTTACACTGAGGGAGGGCTATACATACAGTTGATTACAGAATTCCAAGAAATGGTTCTTAACAATGATGCAGGACTGGGACGCTTGAAGCGGCCAGCAGTCAATGGAGACTCCTGAGGAAAAGAAACAGGGTGCATAGAATGGCTTCCTATTGTGTGTATACTGAAGCCTATCAACCCTCGGACAGCATCAATGGTTTGTGTATCAACAGGGCAACCACCATAGCCACAAACATAGAAAGTACCGGTGACCCATCCTCCTTCAGTTGCCACTTTTGCCTGGGTAATATTTAAGGAATTCTCCTGGAAGATTCGAGTAACATCTTCCCATAACCCATACCTATTAGTTGTCCGTAGCACTAGCATACCCTGCAAAAAATTTACATAGAGCCTAAAGAAATCCATATATTTGTAGAATATCTAGCATGATCATCAGAAGAGAATCACCAAGAATACAAATTTGTGAAGGATAGCAGTAAGTACTTCATAGATGTCTTCTTGTCACTCTAGCAAGTACAAGAAACAAAATAACCACCAAGACAATAGGCAGAAATACAAGCCAAGTAACAGAGTCACAAAGACCAAAGTAGGTCATGAATGAAGAACATATGAAATATGCAGACAAAACTAAATGGCCAACATACAACAGATCGAATCGAAACACTTGGTGTTATTGGCTCAGGTGTCATACAGTCACATTATCAGTGGTGGCATACAATCGCATTATGCCACAATGCAGACCTTTATCCTGGAGTACTTGTTAAGACAAAAACTTAATTGCTTCACAAACTTCCGTTGAAAATCACCTCAGAATACAAAGGGTAGGTAACTAACCAAACATTCTTCACCCAAACTTTTGGACCAGAGAACATTAGAATATAGCCATAAAAGATACAAATAATCCAACAAAGAAAAATATGAAAAATTGAACACAAGTATAACAAGCAAGAGCAAGCAAATAAAAAAACAATCCGATTATGTACTTGAAAGATGCAAGGATGTCAAAGCCATAAATTTTAGGGTGGGTTAGTGCTAACCTCAGATACTCTCCTCTCGATCGCCGATTCAATGCACTGGATTAATTGTTGTCTCTCAGCTTCTGTGTTGACCAGGCACCCATCAATATGCCTGATGTAAAGCTCCTTCAGGATAGAAAAAGAAACAAGACAGGCAAATAAGTAACAGATACCCCGGTGATAAGCAATCAAATCATAACTAAGCTTTTACTCAAATACCAGATAAGCTTCAGAGCCCTCGCTGCGAAAATTCCCATGGAAAATCATGTACAACATATCTTTTATAGTGCAAACTACATCAAGGAGAAGTGATGGTCTAGCCTTGGATTGTATGATGACTTCCAAATAACCCTTCTCATTCCAGTCAAGAATATTCACACTAGATCTTATAGTCTCATTTCTAGGAGCTTGATCTGACATGTAGTCAGCATCAGCAAACATCATCTGATGTAACCTCCGGTCCATGGGTATACCACCCGAAGATATTGCTACAGTGGATCTTTGGCTCTCATTAGGCAACTTAATCACCTTGAGGAGACTTGCTTGGACTTTACAAAGCATATCTGGGTCAGTGATACCTGAACCAGTATCTGTATCTGTCACCTGTAATATGGCTGCAACTCGGGCATTGTAGGTCCGTACTTCTAAATTCAGCACATTGCATCTCAAATCAGTCAGCACTGCCCTCAATTCAGAGAGCAATCCTGGTCGATCAGCCCCAGTTAACTCAATCGACGTATGATCAGTAGTGTTACCAACTAATTGCCTTTGAGAAGGCAACGAACAAGAACTTGTTCTCAAGCTCTGGTCGAAGTATAAATCAATAATACCACAACAAAGCGAGGGAAACCCAAAGAAGTATAATAGGGTCATGAATTCATACCTTGTGTATATAATCCACTATCCCATCAATCCTGCCTGCATCTCTGAGCTTCTTCCCATCTAGATCAGTTACATTGAAAGCTGAAAAATCCAAAAATCTTCCAAGTGAAAGGAAGTTTCAGCCGAAAGAAAAAGATAAATCTGTTATAGTATCACTACCATTCAGTAACCAGGCAGTGTCTGAAGATAGATAGGCTTTGGTAATTATAAGATTCAGATCAGTGAGACTCTGAACAACTTCCAAAATGTTTCCATAATTTTTTTCACACTCGACCTATTATCACAAGAAATAATGGAAAAGTTTCAGTGATGAAAGATGTTGGCAAAATCCTTGCTGCAGATGACTTTGGTTCACATTGGCAGCCAATGCCAAAAGGTAGTAACATGGCAAAAATGATAAAACACATGCATTAGTAACCAGAATTTGACAAATATATAAATAAAACTGTAGTTCCCCCAGCTTGTTTCTATCATGGTTACTAGCACAATTCCATACAAGAGAGTAAACCAGAAGCTAACAATTTAAATTTAGTTCATACAGACTGGAACTTAAATATTCAGAAGAAAGATGAATGAATCAGCAGGAACCTAAAACTGACTTTCCCAAAACTAAAGGCAAATGCCTCCAAGGTTTGAATACAAATGAAGGTATAGGTTTCATTTGATGGAAACCACACAATTTAGACAAATATCATAAACCAAGAAATATAAATTCAAAGTAAGTCAAGCAGATTCGATTTTGACAAGAATAGCTGCCTAAATTCTTTGAGAAAAGAAGAATAATTTTTGCATACACAATAGAAGAAGAAGAAGAAGAAGAAGAAGAAGAAGAAGAAACACAAACCTTAATTATCGTCGTATCTGCACTTGTGTGATTGTCAATTATGATCCTAGATAGAAAGAAAAAAGATCATAATTACAACATTCAATACTGAAATTAGTACATTGGATAAGGAACAGTAGAAAACAAACCTTGGGGAATTCATACTCTGAATAAGTTTTCTATATGCATCCTCACTTTCCAAAGAAGAACTATAATCTGCACAACAAAGCGGTAAAATCAGCTGGATTCAAGTTGAGTCAATTTTTAAAATGGATTATCAAACATTCCCTAATGATCAAAAACAAAGAATCCATCAGAGCTCAACAACCTAAGAGGGGATCGATAACAATACGCACATGAATCCTAAGCAATAGAAGAACAACCAAACAAACTATAACAAATGACATTAGAAATCAACAGAGACTCCGGATAGATGCAAATTGCTTCATTTCAAGCAATTAAAACCCAATAAGAACTCATAGAGCAACTCCTACATTCCATTTTAGACAAATAAACAATTCTAGTCACATCAAAAGACCTCAAAAGAAAAAGATCGGATGAATATTAAGCTAAAAAATCAAAAACAAAAACAAAAAACGAAAAATGGTGTTCATTACGGCAATATATATATATATAGAGGACCGGCTCAATCAAAACAAACACATACCCATCAAAGCTTTAGTGAAAAAATCTTTAGGTCTCTCAATCTCGCAACGATGAACTCGCACGGGATGCCTCCGAGACGGAAACGCGGTAGCGGGCTTCGATCAGTTGATTTATTTATAGGGAACCTTCTTCATTAATGGACGGCTGAGATAGAGACACGCTGCTATATTTCGGACTGCGCTGGAGGACTGAGATTAAAAAGCGGTACACGGAAGAACCAATCTTCCCATCAAGCAATTGGATAAAAAGAGGATAAAATAAATAAATAAAAACTATTACATATATTATGATTATACTATTCATCCCCCAAAAAAAAAACCTCAAAGCCATCAATAACTATAGACCCACTCCATGAAAATATTCAATAAAGTCCTCCCCAATAAGTTATCAACTAATTAACTAGTTGATGAAATAGCACCAACGAGGTTTTAATCAAAATTAACTTGGAGAAGGAGTTTGACACAGCTAACTGGGATTTTTTTATGTAAGTTTTTAAGCAAGAGGGTTCGGACCTAAATGGATTAATTGGATTCATACAATTCTTAATTCATCCAAGGCCAATTTTCTTATCAATGGTCAACCCACATGGTATGTTAGACGTCATAGAAGGGGACTTAGGCAGGGCAATCACTTATCCCCCTCCTCTTTATACTAGCAACGAATGTTTTTAGCACAATGCTAACAAAAGCCACATGGAAAAACATATTTTGTGGCATCCACTACAACAACCAAGAGAATAATGAACTAACTTCTATCCAAGACGTACGTAGACAATCAATCTACTAGTGTTGTGCTCAGGGGAACTGGAACATCTAAGGACCCTGAAATTTTTTCTACCTCTTCAAAGACCTCCCGGGGCTTAGAATCAATTATTATAAAAAAAGCCCAAACATCAAGCTAAGGGCACACAACCCGCAACAATTGACACATATCATGAACTGTAAACTAAAGCACTACCATTTATATACATGGAGCTACCATTAATCTCTAGTACAAAGCCTCGCAAGAAGGATTGGTACAAGTTGATTGACAAAGTTAGAAAAAGGATCAGCTCTTTGAAGGGTCGATTGTTGCCCAAAGGTGGAAGGATCACCTTGATCACTTAAATATTGTTGACAATATATCCGAAACCAGTGGATGGCGATATACAAGATACTCCAATGGGTCACGGGCAAAATTGACGCACTACGCCGTGACTTCCTATGGCATGGACCAAATATGGAGGTTAAAGCTTACAAAGTGGTTAGCTAGGGATGAATATGTAAACCAAAGGAGCATGAGTGATGGGGGATCCTGAATCTCAAAAGCTTCTTGGGGAATGGTAGTGGCGGATCCTCATAGGAGAGGCGGGCATGTACCTAAAAATCATCAAGCACTCCTACTATAAATAGAGTTTCATCAACCCACATTAGAAGATAACAACAAAGGCACATCACACTTCTGGAAGGGCATTAGTTACACTAAGGATGTAGTGCTAGATAATATCATGGTTAAAGTGGAAGATGGGAGATCAACGAACCTCTGGTGCAACAGGTGGATAGGGGGACAAAAGTCATGAACCCTTTCTGTGATTTTGTTGGACTGATGGAGTTAACCACATCAACATATATGGAACAAGTTGGAAGCAGGTTAAGACAGGGAATCCCCATCCTCATGTCCGGGCCGCTAAGTTAGAATGGCGATGAGCAATTAACCATCATAGCAACAACATTAGAGGAGACCACACCAGGGATACCGCACTGTTGGGAATGGGCACTAACTCCCCAAAATAGGTTCACAATGAAATCATTTTATCTCTTCCTAGTAGATGAGGCTAAAGATAAATTTTCATTGAAATCGATTCCTTTGCTCAAGAACTGCCTATGGAGTAAATTGCAAAGAGTTTTCAAAAACATCCATACCCAACCAATACCAAAATCTTTGTTTGGTTAGTATGAGATAATAAACTCATGACCCTAGATAACATGGCTAAGATCGAGGATGCAGAGGGAATAATACTTCATTTGCGGATGAGCCCAAGAAACAGTGATACATGTTAATGTCCCTACTCAGAACGCATTTGGATATACTATAGACAATTATTTGAAATAGAGGGCACACCCAACAACATACAAGATATGTGGGCGACAACGCAATCCAAAAACGGTTGGACAAGACTCTTGGTCATGGTAATCACCTGGAGCATATGAGATGCTTTTTTTTTTTTTTGAAAAAGTGGATAAACCGAAGTTAAGCGTGCTTGGGCGAGAGTAGTATTGGGATGGGTGACCTCCTGGGAAGTCCTCGTGTTGCACCCCTCCCTCCTGACCCCATTTTGAAGGGGAGCCTTGGTACAATGGTAAAGTTGTTGTCATGTGACCAGGAGGTCACGGGTTCGAGTCGTGGAAACAGCCTCTTGCAAAAAAAAAAAAGACAGGGTAAGGCTGCGTACAATAGACCCAAGTAGTCCGACCCTTCCCCGGACCTCGCGCACATGCGGGAGCTTTGTTGCACCAAGCTGCCCTTTTGTTTTTTTTTGAAAAAGTGGATAAACCACATTTATTTATTGATAATAGTAATTAGCTTCCAAATACAAACCCAGCCAGAGTGCATTAAAAACACAGAAATTTGATTGAGGTCCTCCTCTTGACTGAGTTTGGTAGTGTTGCCTCAGACTCCCTCCTGATCCGTTGGGGTCCCTGCCATGTCATCCTCGAAGGCTTCGTCGCCTCCTGTAATCAGTGTCAACGTGTCACCGGTGAGCTCTAGACCCCTCTTCACTAGGTTATGTGCCGTCTCCAGCCTCGACTTTTTGGAGAGTGATGCTTTATGTTAAACATTGTGTTTTCACGAATTTAATTTCCTAATACTTTTATGGTTTGATGCAGTGTACGCGTCCAAAAGACCAAAGCTGACATTGGAAGCAATAGCAAAACAAAGCTTGGCTTCACCCGAAACAAGATGGACACATCACCGGGAGATGACTTCAAAAACACAACCTCATATATATATATATATATATATATATATAACCTTCTTAATTAACATAGATATCATTTTAAAACTATAAATTAATTTGATTATCGATATAAGTGAGGAAAAGGATGTTGAATCCTTAATATTAATGGTACCCATCCCTTAATATATGGTTCTCTTAAAAAATTCTACGTCATCTTTCTACTCTCGATCTCTCCCTAGATCTCCATGCAATTAAGCATACAAGCTTTATGTATGTTGAAACTAACGTACAAAGTAAGATGATACGATCTTCACCATATCGATGTCCTTTTTGAGCAAGGATAGGCTCCAGAAGATGAAATCAAGATTCAGAGAAGAAGTAAGAAGGGAAAGGTTGAAGAAGAAGACCAACAAGAGAGAGAATTCATTCAAAGATCCAGATAGGTTTTTAGAATTACAATTCCAGCTTTTATACTAAGCTTCAGCTAATGAAATGGAAATAAAAGAGCCAATAAGATGCTGCCCTTTGTCCGTGCCTTTTCTCCTTATGTAACGCCAAAAGTTTTGTCACGCGCCAGGATATCAATCGAGCGCCATTCATTGATCATAATCACTCAACCAGCTCGGTTGAGTGCGTATACGCTTGGGTCTCACGGATACGTGGTTGGGTGCCACCATATCCGTTATTTCATTTGTGGTTATTGGTTCTTTTTCAGCCACTCCGCCACTGCCCCATGCCTGCTGAGTCACCGTCTTCTCCAAAGGAAGCTGTGAACACTCGTTGGCTAAGGAGACCGGAAAAGTCGTATCATTCGCCTCTCCTTGAAAATCCAGCTTGTCCTCAAGGTGGAGATCCGGGAAACGACGAGAGAGGCTCTCCACAGGTTCCCATGTAGATTCCTCTGGAGGAATCCCTTTCCACTGGATGAGAACCTGACGTTGGGGTTTGCCGTGACGGAGGATCTGCCAGGTAGCAACAGCAGCTAAAGGAGATGAAGTTGAACCCTCTGTTGGAGCAAGAACTGGTAGTGGTCGAGCTAATTGTTCCGCTGAACCGCGAAAGGGCTTCAGGTTGGAAATATGGAAAACAGGGTGAATGCGACTCCCTGGGGGCAGCTCCAGGCGATATGCAACTTTACCAATGCGCTCAATCACTGAGAAAGGGCCGAAATATTTTGGAGCCAGCTTGTGAGAGAAGCGTTTAGAGACCGAGGTTTGGCGATAGGGTTGTAGTTTCACCAAAACCTTGTCACCCAAACTTAGGATCAGCTCTCGCCGATGGGCGTTAGCTTTCTGTTGCATTCGATGCTGTGCTGTGCGCAAGTTAGCCTTCAATTACCGCAGTAATGCATCCCTTTCCTGCAAGAAGTCATCTAATGAGTGTATCTTTGTTGCCCCCTTTGAGTAGGCAGGGATGGTTGGTGGTGTTCTGCCATACAAGGCTTGGAAAGGAGTGGTTTTCAAGCCACTGTGGTAGCTGGTATTGTAACTGAATTCAGCCCACCCCAAGAACGTCACCCAGCTTGATGGTTTCTCTTGTGTAAAGGCTCGGAGGTACTGCTCAAGGCTCCTGTTTGTCACCTCAGATTGCCCATCTTTTTGAGGATGGTAAGCAGTGCTATGCCTCAATGAGGTGCCACTCAATTCAAAGAGCTTTTTCCAGAAAGTGACTCACAAAAATTGGGTCGCGATCCGAAACTATTGTTCGAGGGAAACCATGGAGTTTCACAACCATTGTAGCAAAGAGTTTAGCAGCATGACTGGCAGTGAAATGAGTGGGTAGAGCTCCAAAATGAGCTGATTTTGTTAAGCGGTCGACAACAACCATGATAACAGTAAGCCCTCGTACCATTGGTAGACCAGTGATGAAGTCAATTGTAATCTCCTCCCACACCTGATCTGGAACAGGGAGAGGGTACAAGAGGCCTGCAGGAGGCTGTGTTGAACTCTTGATCTGTTGACAGATTAGACATGAAGCTACCTAGGGATGGCAACCCTCGACCCGATCCGCGGTTTCCGACCCGATCCGCTCCGAATGGGGCGGTTTTTTTTGTTGGAGAGCGGGGCACCTGAGGCGGGCGGAAGCGAGGATTTTTTATGAGAAGAGGCGGGCGGGTTTGGTAAACACCCATTTTAAAACCGCCCCGCCCCGCTAAAAAAATTACAAACATACCCTATATATATATATATATATATATATATATATATATATATATATATATATATATATATATATATATATATATTATATTATATTATATTATATTATATTATATTATATTACATAGCGGTGGTGGGGGTAGGTATGAGGAAACCGTGAGGCGGTTGTGGTATTCATACATGTGGTAGGTATTTTGGGTGAGGAGGCTGGGGCAAGGCAGGTTCAGGCGGGGCGGTTGTGGTAAAGGCCTGCCCCGTCCCCGCCCCGCCCTATTGCCATCCCTAAAGCTACCCATGTTTCAACATCCTGTTGCATCTGAAACCAATAGAAGCAATTAGATAGACGAGTCAAGGTTCTTTTGATGCCATGATGGCCTGACATGGGAGTGGAGTGAAATTCATGCAGTAAAGATTCCTTGAGAGATGATTGAGCACCAATGTAGTAGCGCTGCTTATAAAGGAGAATGCCAGCATTAACTGAGTAATGAGAAGACAATTTCCCGGCCTGGAATTATTGGTGTAAACCTACCAATTCTTCTAAAGTGGAGTTTTCTTGCTGAAGGACCTTTAGAGGATCAGGAATAGGTTCACTGATGAGAGACAAGTGTTGAGCTGGGGAAAGAGATGGCTCCTCAATTATTCTGGATAATGCATCCGCTGCTGTATTTGTTCTTCCTGGTTTATATTCAATTCTGAACTGAAAGCCTAAGAGTTTGCGAAGATATGCTTGCTGATCAGGTGTTTGCAACACCTGTTGTAGTAATTCCTTCAGGCTTCTGTGGTCTGTTCTAATGACAAAGGGTCTGCCAAGAAGATATTGGCGCCATTTCTGTACAGACTCTACCACAGCATGTAGCTCTCTTATGTAAGTTGAGGCACCTAGTAATTTAGGCCCCAATTTCTTACTGAAATATGAAATGGGGTGGCCCTCTTGCATTAATACAGCTCCAATACCTGCATTGGAGGCATCAGTTTCAATGATAAATTCAATGTTGAAATCTGGTAATTTTAAAACAGGAGTTTCAGTCATGGCTTTCTTCAAGGTAGAGAAAGCAATTGTGGCTTCATTGTTCCATATAAAGGAATCCTTGCAAAGAAGAGCTGTCAGTGGTTAAGCAATTGAGGCATAGCCCTTAATGAACCTTCTGTAGTAGCCAGTGAGGCCCAAAAATCCTCTCAATTGTTTAATGTTGGTAGGTATTGGCCATGTCTGCATAGCAGCAATTTTCTGAGGGTCAGCACTAACACCAGATGCTGATACAATGTGGCCCAAGTAGTCAATTGATCCCTGGCAGAACCTGCATTTTGATAATTTGACAAAGAATTGATTGGACTTCAAACAAGAGAGCACTTGTTCCAGGTGGACCAGGTGGAGATCTACAGGTGAGCTATAGACTAACTTGATAGTTGCAGCATTGAGTGCTCTATAATCAACACAAAAACGAAAGGATCCATCCTTCTTTTTTACCAAGAGTACAGGAGATGAGTATGGGCTCTGACTGGGTCTAATGAAGCCTTGATCAAGCATTTCTCGCACCAATGTCTCCATAGCATCTTTCTGAAAATGGGGGTATCTGTAGGGCCGCACATTGATGGGCTTGGTGCTTGGTTGGATATGAATTCTATGATCGACTGTCCTGTGAGGGGGCAATTGGGTTGGAAGACCAAAGACAGATTGGTATTTCTTCAGTAAGTCAACTGCAATTTGGGGTGTGCCAGCTGGTGCTTTGAAATTCTCAGATAGAGCAATGTGAGTGTCCATCCCTTGATTGAGTGGGAGCTGATGCAATTCAAAGAATTCAACAACTTGATTACCTTTGGATCGGACCACATGGCGATGGAAAGAGACCTCTCGAGGGGTTGACAGAGGCTCACTGCACAGACTTACTGTGTTACCGTGCCACAATCATGAACCACACGGCCCAAACTATGTAGCCATTGCTATCCCAAAACCACATCAGGACCTCCGATTAATAAGACATGCAGATCAATTTGGAAGGATTGTCCTTGCATAGTGATAGGTACTTGAGGGCAAAGAAGATTGCATACTAAATACTCACCACTGGCAATATAAACCTTGAATGGTTTAACAGAGCTGACAGGTAATCCCAACTTCTCAACGAGTTTGGGTTTAATGAAATTATGTGTGGCACCATTATCAATCAATACTCGCAGCTTATGACCTGAAACAACACCTACTAATTGTAATGAACGAAGGTCATGCTGGCCTGCCAGGGTGTTACAACTGGCTACCTCACCAGTGAGTGCTAATTCTTCAAGACTTTCAGTGGTCTCCTCCAAGAGAGTGGTGTCATCAACATCATCATCAGCAGTTCCTAAAAGGAGAAGGAACTTACTCTTGCATCTGTGGCCTGGGGAATACTTTAGATCACAATTGAAGCACAAACCTCTGTTTCGTCTATCTTGAAGCTCAACATTAGATAGACGTTTCACAGGAAGGTTAGGGGTTGGCAACAAGGGAGGTAAAACATTTGATCGTGGAGGTGCATTCAACACAGGCAAGTTATTGTTATGAGGTGGAGCAGGTGTTTGAGGAGTAGCATGGACAACAGACGAACTAGAAGTTCTTGTATGAGTAGCAGGAGCAGAGAAAGGTTTGGTGTATACCTTGTTCCAAGCACGCTGCTCTGAACTCGAATCCTCCACACGAGCTTCATAAGCTCTAGCCAAAGTAAATGTTTCCATTAGAGAAGAGGGTCTGGTTAACAGCATCTCGCGACGGATCTCAAGGCGAAGGCCACTGATAAAGAATGAAATCAATAAAGGCTCCGAGATTCCGGTCACCTTGTTCATCATATCCTCAAAAAGAGATTGGAAATCAGCAACAGAGGATGTCTAGGAGAGCTTAGATAGAGCTCCTTGGGGGTCATCATAGATGGAAGAGCCAAAGCGCTGCTTCAAATTGACCAAAAAACTAGGCCACGTAGATAAGAGATTGTTGGATCATCCATTGAAACCATGCTGAAGCCTTGCCTTCAAGATGAAAAGAAACAATCCGAAGCCTCATCGCCTCTGGAGTATCATGAAAATCAAAGAACTCTTCTGTACGAAAGATCCAGTTAGTGGGATCTGAACCATCAAACCTTGGAAGCTCCAGCTTCATGGATCGATGGAGAGAACCCAGATCAGATCCTCCACCAGAGCTGACGAGGCGAGGGGTCGAGGAAATAGCTGCTGGAGTTGGAGAGATTTGAGATCTGAGTTCCTGGTAACGAGCGTCCATGGACATGTACTGCTCCATGGCCCGATGATGAGAAAGGGCTTGTTCACTGATCTCGGCACTCAGCTCGGCGCGCAGCGTCTTCAGGGCATCCAAGATATCAGAAGAAGCGGCCATGAGAGGTAGAGAAGAAGATGAAAGCACCAAATGATACGATCTTCACCGTATCGATGTCCTTTTTGAGCAAGGATAGGCTCCAGAAGATGAAATCAAGATTCAGAGAAGAAGTAAGAAGGGAAAGGTTGAAGAAGAAGACCAACAAGAGAGAGAATTCATTCAAAGATCCAGATAGGTTTTTAGAATTACAATTCCAGCTTTTATACTAAGCTTCAGCTAATGAAATGGAAATAAAAGAGCCAATAAGATGCTGCCCTTTGTCCGTGCCTTTTCTCCCTTGTAACAGAACGCCAAAAGTTTTGTCACGCGCAAGGATATCAATCGAGCGCCATTCATTGATCATAATCACTCAACCAGCTCGGTTGAGTGCGTATACGCTTGGGTCTCACGGATACGTGGTTGGGTGCCACCGTATCCGTTATTTCATTTGTGGTTATTGGTTCTTTTTCAGCTAACTCCGCCGCTGCCTCGTGCCTGTTGAGTCACCGTCTTCTCCAAAGGAAGCTGTGAACACTCGTTGGCTAAGGAGACCGGAAAAGTCGTATCATAAGACCATGAGAAAATTTCACAAAGGGGACCCTAGTTCTGTTTTTAGGGACCTTAAAGTTAAACACACATAATACTAAATAATAAAACACTTTTAAAAGACCCCAAAGCAATTATGACAATATTTCATGACCAATAGTAAATTAACTATTTCACCAAATCACAACACATTAATTACAAATTCAGATAAGACAAGAACTAATTAGCATACCATATACGTACGCACACTGCACACCTTCTTCTTGCTGATCAGGAATTTAAATATATACAGTACTTATAATTATCAGCAAGAGGCAGAGAGGGTGAGTAGCTAGACATAAATGAAAGTTGATAAATCTTTCAAGCAGTTGGATAAGAAGCTTGCATGGCAATGCCACAGAGACCCTCTTTAGCATCAACATCCCTTTCCATCCTTATATATCCCTTCTCACCCCATGATGATCCCCATGAGTTCTTCACCAGCCAATATTTAGTACCATCACTGGCCGTGCCGTACCCCACGGCGGTGACACCGTGGTCCAGATCGGTGCCGCAGTCTCCAGTGAACACACCACTGGAGTAGAGCTGGAAAGCATAGCCACCGGCATCAATGGCGACGGAGATCGGCTGGTTGGTCACTGCCTTCAAGAGTGCAGCCTCACTGTTTGCAGGCACATCTTCAAAGCCGGTGATGGCGGCTGCATGGTTTGCTGATTTCTTGGAGTTGCAACTGTCATCAGTTCCTTGATAAGGGTAGTTGCTTTCAGTGGTCAGTCCTTTGTTCTTGATGATGAACTCAAAGGCATCGTCCATGAGTCCTCCATTGCATCCTTGGTCTTCACCAGCAGTGTCACAGTCCACCAATTCTTGTTCTGACAGTGAGATCAACTTCCCAGTGCTCAGTTTGTTTATCCCCTCCATTGCTGCCACTGCTGAGAACGCCCAACAGCATCCTGTATATATATATATATATGTATTAATTTGTTAGAACAATCACTGGAATTAATTAAGATGTATGATATGTGTTTAATTGGTTTGCATATCTATAGATATATAACACACTTACCGCACTGGCCTTGATCCTTAACCGGTGTGACAGCGCCTTTGGTCCTCCAGTCCATGCTGGCCGGTGCGGCGGAGACGTTCTCATACCTGAAGCTTGATGATGATGCGGTGCTGAGCTTCTTTGAAGAAGGTTTGAAGCCATTGTAGATGGCTTTGAACTCTTCATTGGTAAGGTCTGCAAACTGGTTTGCTCCCAGTTTGAACTTGTGATCAGCCGCATTGAATGATTCAATGAGTTTGAGGTTGGCCTTGAAGATCTCCAGACGATGCAGCTTCTCTACTGCATCTTTGTACACTCTCCCATAATTAGCCATCCACTGCTCATGGCTTTCCTTCACGGCCATGTCCCTGTTGAGAGTTCTTGAAACAACGTGGGAAGCCATGAAACCCAAGATGAACAAAGCTAGCAGAGATAATATCTTAGCTGCAGCCATGATAGTACTGCTTAATTAATAAACTTTTATAATAAGTTGTATATATTGGTGTTGTGTTCCAAGAAGTAGCATGTCTGAGGTTTATATAGAGTTTAATTTAGAGAGAAAGAGAGTTTCACTCAATTCTCCATGATTGAGGGAGTGGAGAAGGACCTTCAACGTGCCGTGGAGATTCTGTTGATTAATGTGGAGCCAGCCGTGGATATGCACATCAATAACTAACTTGCTAATTTTTATAAAATTCTTCATGTTGCTAATCGTGTTATACCATCTTTCTTCTCGTTCTCTGCTGGTCTACATCATGAGATTCTTCTTTTTGATAAACATAATGCCATGAGATTCTTCTTGAGTGCAAGAATCTACTCATAAATTCTTTCACTGGATGGAGAGGTTGTCAATGGAGCATGAAGTACGTACAGTGTTAGTGACGCCACAAATTGATGAAGTTGTTTGTATTCTTTAGCTTTGAGTATAGGGGTTACTTTCATTTATAGCTTCAAAGAGAAAAATACATGTATTTTAATTGTAGCGTGGTTGATTGGAGTTGCTTGATTCAAACGGAAAGAGTAGAGGGTCCAGTACTAATTAAGTCCATGCATGTCATGAGTTCTCATATAATAATTTCTCAAGTTTATTTTTTTCCTTTTGATGTTTGTCCTGTTGGATCTTAGCAAATATAACAAAATGACTGGCAGGTCTTATATGATTAATGGGAAAAAAAAAGAGAATGAGAATGATTTTTTAATTTAAATCCATATTAAGATAATAATGTGCAATTATGATTAGTCCAGTTTTATTAAAAGGTTGTACAGAAGTCCCTTATTGGACAGTGTATTACAATCAAGCTTCAGGTTGAACAGAACAAATTGATTGACATGTCTTTATGAATATGGATATATCACATTTATTTTTTTTTTCAATTATTATATTTTTGTATTTGTGTTTGTTTTGTTATGTTTTTTTTAATCATTAATACATATAATTTATTTATTTATATATTTATATTTTTAATCTCTTGGTTATTTCATGTTCTATAATTGTAATAAAATAATAAATAAATAAATAAGTAAATAAAATTCCTACTTTCTCACAAAAGGCAAGTACCAAGAAACACTGTTGATCGAGAGGGAGAGGGAGAGGGAGAGGGAGAGGGAGAGATGGGGTGGGCGATAGCTCTGCACGGAGGGGCAGGGGATATACCTCTATCTCTTCCTCTGGAGCGGAGGGTGCCGCGGGAGGCCACGCTTCGCCGCTGTCTCAGCCTTGGCATCGCCGCACTCAAAGCCAACCAGCCCCCCCTCGACGTCGTCGAGCTCGTGGTAACCAAAGCTCTTTCTTTTTCATTGAAAATTTCCATCTTTGGATACTGAAGTCATTGGTTGGCGAGTTTTTTCATGCATTCCTCTTTGTATGTTTTTCCCCTGTTTTTTGGGACATCTATTCAATCTATTCTTGATTTAGAAGCTAGGGCGCTTATATGATAGAGGCAATGAGTTCATATGTGATCGACCAGAGAGCATATTTTCTCTTTTGAAAGAAAAATTTTCAACACGGAATTGATCCTTCAAAAGTTGGTGCAAAGTTTTTATTCTAGGAAATAGCTATTTGGTAGGTAGGGATAATCTTTTTTTTTTTAGTCTGAACTGATGTGTATGTGATTCACTTTAAACTTTCTTAGGCTATGATTGAAGTCCTTATACGAAGAAGGAAGATGAACAATCCTTGAGTGTTTGTACATATTGAGTCAATGGAGAAATAAGATATTGTCTCACAGCTACTTTATTTGAGGTCTCCTAAAAGTATAACTAATTTATCTAACTTAGAAATTTGAAGAGGTTCAAGCATAAGTAATACTGTTTCATTGTAGAATCCTATTTAAAAATGCTTCAGGGGATCATGAAACCGTTTCACATTTTTAAGCATGATTTAGTTCCTCTAATCCTATTTTCTGCTCTCATCAAACATTTATCAAAGAATCTACAGGCCTTTCATTAAAATGCGACGCAAAAAGACAAAGAAATGACAAGCTTTGTCGCCCATGAGACCTTAATCTAATAAAATTAATCATGGTCCACACTCATGTAGATAGCTTAGTATCATACTATGATTCTCAGTTATAAAATTAATCATGGTCCACACTCACGTAGATAGCTTAGCATCATACTATGGTTCTCAGTTTCTCATTTACTCCCCAGTTAGGTGAACAACTTATGAAAGGTCCTAAACATTTACTCTGCCAGGTTTGTTTTTGAATTCGATGGTGCTCTACCATCTACATTTTTGGTTTTTACAGTTACTTTGCCATAACTAAGGGATATTTATACAGGTCCGTGAGCTGGAAAATTGTCCACACTTCAATGCTGGTAGAGGTTCTGTTTTGACCACCAATGGTACAGTTGAGATGGAGGCATGTATCATGGATGGTAATACAAAAAGCTGTGGAGCTGTTTCGGGTGTTTCTACTGTTGTGAATCCAATATCTCTTGCACGATTGGTCATGGAGAAGACTCCACATATATACCTCGGATTTGATGGTGCTGAGGCATTTGCTAGGGAGCAGGTTAGTGTTATCTGCTTCTGTGCACCCTTTCTTCTTCTAGTTCCTTTCACTGGTAACATAACTGTCAAGGCTGGAAGATTCATGGTGAGGGAAAAGCTCCCTGTAGCATTGATGCAATGTACAGCCTTGCCTTGTGACCTTGAGTAATAAATTCAGATATCCAATATTGTTAGCATAAAGAAAAACTTTGTTGAACCAGCATGCCTCCATTTGAGTAACATATGAAGAGGTAAACGAAATAAGAAATATGAACTTGCCACTTAACTGAAGCAACCATTCTGAACTATAGGGAGTTCTATGTCTGGGGTCAGGCTGTATTCAGGAACCTTAATATTGCTTCAGAACATATTCACAGTCCTCCCCCTCTTACATCTAGAATCTTTTGTCATTTCCATGTTATGTCTAGTTTAGCCTTAAAGGTTGATTTCTTTTTCACAGTTTAGTGAACTTAGGATTTTTGCAGTCAAAATAAGAAAACAAAATTAGGTTCTTTGGCAAGTAGGACTGTCGTGCACTGTCACTTTATTGCATGCTCATTGAGACAATGCCCCCACAAGCCAGTGAAGGAGCAAGCAAGGCAGAAGGGCCCCCCCAAATGGGTCTTCAGCCATTCGCCCCTAGTCTGCTTTAGTTTTGTGATTCTTTAAATTTGTTGATATTCATAGAAATAAAAACTGCATAAGGAAGCATATCCAGAATAGATGTCCGGACACACTTTTACTTCATGCAAGCTTGACTCTTATCAATCTCTTATAAACAGCCTCAAAATTTTAATAATCAGTGATATAGTCAAGATGCGTTAAATTCTTGTAAACAAATTGATTTGTTATATCTGACCAAAAGAAAAAAGAACAAACAGACAAACTGTGACCTTAACTACATATCTAGTGTGAGTGTTGAGTCACATGTTTAGCAAGAAATTGTGGACACCAGTGTTACTATGACCTTTAATCACATTGGTTTTCCTTATAATTGCTGAAATGCATCATAATATCTAATCGGGCATTGCATCTCATAGTTTGTTCTGACAAAATAGTATTTAAAGTGGCATTCTCAGTCCTGTGCTCCTAATTTCTTCAGTTCATTTTAACCTGAATTTAAAAAATGTCCTCTTTTCCATTTTTATTTTTTTAATGATCTTTCACATCAGAATCCATCCTTTTGATTGAGTTTATGTTGTCTAGTGTGTTGAAACTGTGGAGACAGGTCATTTCATTACTCAAGAAAATGTTGAAAGGTTGAGACAAGCAAAGGAAGCCAATCGTGTGCAGGTACGTGGCAAAGTCATGATATCTTCCTGGTTTAATTGGTCCGTAGCGTAACACTCTCACATGCATAATTTCTCTTCTAGTGATTTTGTGATGATCCTACTTGATGTTGATTTCCATTGCTAGGATAGCCAATAAGGACTAATCAGCGCCTTAAATCATTGTAACTATTCTGTTTCAATTGACTGACTCAACTAAACCAGATTCCTTTTTCACTTGATTTCAGCTTTAATTAAGTATATCTCATCTAGATCTGATACTGTGTCTCAGCCCTTTAATTATAAGCTGCCGTTTTCATTTTCATTTCTTTCCTTGGCATAAATGTCCCAATGTCCACAGGTCTGGCTTGGCTATGCTATTGATGGTAGTCAATTACCTCACGATTCATTTTTAGGTTTTAGATTTTTTTTCTGTAGACTGCAGCCTGAGAAATCTGGATTGTTCAGTGGTTTTTGTCCAACTACCTTTCCTGTACATTTGAAAACAGAACATTATATTCTTTCTGATCTTCATGTAAAACTAATTGTTTGAGGAAATGCATCCTGCAGATTGACTATACTCAACCTTCACATGGTGATACACCACCTCAACCAACATCAGCTGATAATGGTGACAGCCAAATTGGGACGGTTGGGTGTGTAGCTGTGGATGGTAAAGGAAACTTGGCTGCAGCAACTTCTACCGGTGGACTGGTGAACAAGATGGTGGGCAGGATTGGAGATACTCCAGTCATAGGAGCCGGAACATATGCCAATACCTTCTGTGCCGTCTCAGCCACGGGCAAAGGCGAATTTATCATCCGAGCTACTGTTGCCCGAGATGTTGCCGCTCTGATGGAGTACAAAGGACTGTCGATGAAAGAGGCAGCAGCCTATGTGATCAATAGTGTTCCGAAGTGTCATGCGGGTCTAGTTGCTGTATCTGCCAATGGAGAAGTAGCCATGCCGTTTAACACTAAAGGCATGTTCAGGGCTTGCGCCACAGAAGATGGTTACTCAGAGATCGGAATATGGGATACCGAGGTAGAGCATAATTTCATCGACTTGAAAAGTTGAGGAATTCGACAAACTCAAGCATTATTCTCCATTCGACTCTTCCCAAACCCTGCATACAATGTGTTGAAACATTTAATAAAGACAAGAAAAACTCAATTTTTAGCATGATTATCATCTGTATTGTGGAGAACACTGTGTTGAGATGTGAATGCATTCATGTATATATGGGCCATGCAGAGCCAGCCTTTTGATTGAAGTGGTAGTAATGACTCGCCCACTTGAAAGTGGAACATCAATGCATCAACCTCAGTGTTGCCAGGTTTGCCAGGTTCTCCTTTTTTTCCTCCTTTCCAATGATGATGAGGAGGTGACTTTTTAATCTTTCTGGCATGCACTGTTACTGTGGTTTGTGGCAATGAATGGATACATGTCATGCAATGTACTAATCTTACACTTGCTTGGTGGTTGTGGCAATTGACTTATAAATGTCTGTCGGGCAGACAAAGGAACAGTTTTAATTAAAGAGACCGCTCATTTCATTTGCAGGATAAACAAATTGTTGGTCTTTTGGATCACAACTCATGCAATGTATTTATGAACATGATGAATCTAAAGTAGCTTGTTCTGATGATCAAAACATATGTGAATCAAAAGAGAGTTTCTTTTTAGCATCACTTATGGTACAGAGATACATGAGCTTCTCTTCACCTCCCAGATTAGAAAAGCAAAACATCACTCACTCACTCACTCACTCACTCACTCACTCATCAAGACTCTCTACACTATTATATATGTTACACATAACCCAATGTCCTCTCTATCAAACTAATCCTTCATCTGTAAAACAAAGGCTATATTATAATAACACATTCATTAAAATGAAAAAAAAAACAAAAAACAAATATTCATTCTCTTCCTTGCCTTCCAATTCCACCTGAACAGCCACCACCACTACCACCATGCAAAGTTGAACTTCATACTAACATACTTTATACTCTGCCTTGCCTCCCAATACCACCTGATGAAGAAGCTGAATTCCCTCCACCACCACCACCAACTCCTCCTCCTCCTCCTCCTCCAATGGTGTTCTTTCCAGCCAACCCCATTTGATGTTGATATGAAGATGATGAAGATGGCGATGAACCATACATTTGATGGCCCATCATCATCATCCCACCACCACCACCACCACCACCATACATGCCACCACCGACACCACCACCACCACCACCATAAGAAGCTACATTGTTCCCCATGCTGACAGATCCACTGCCATTCCCTCCACCACCACCACTACCATCCTTCTGCTGGGACTGTGAAGAAGAAGAAGCAGTCCCCTTCTCACCCTCCATCTCCCTGAACTTCTGTAGATAAACCTTGAGAGGCTCCACGTACTCTTCGAAGCCGAGTGTGGTCATGGCCCAGAGGAGATCATCACCGTTGATGGTCTTGCGCTTCTCGCGCTGGCACTTGTCCGAGGCCTCGCCGGTGATGAAGCTGATGAACTCTGAGACGCATTCCTGGACCGTCTCCTTGGCGTCCTTGGAGATCTTTGCGTTCGCCGGCAGGGCCTTCTTCATGATCCTGCTCACGTTGGCGATGGGTAGGAACCTGTCCTGCTCTCGCGGCGATGAGAACTCGCTGTTCCCCGCCGCATTGCTCGTGTTCTGCCCTCCAGACTCGTTGTCCGAATCCGCCATCAATCTCAAACCTCTCCCAGAGATCCAAACAAGGAAAAAACCAAAGCTTTTTTTTGAAGAGGATCAATATATACGAGAATCAATCTTCTGCTTTAGAACTTTTCAAGGAAAACGGAGATTAAAAACTAGAGAGAGAAAAAAAAAAAAAAGGAAACCTTTTTGGGGTTTCGCAATGGTGGTTATCGATCCAAAACCCCGCCCCGGTGATCGAAGATGGTAACTTTAATTCAAATAGTAGAAGACTAGGAAACTAAGAAAGCGATAAATTTCGTTTATGTATGACTGTCTGTTGGTCTTCAATGGAAAGCAAGCATGAAAAAACAGAGCTTTGATGCTGGGAAACTATGGCGCTTCGGAAAACCCTTCGAATTCCCATATATAGCTAGCTGGATTGGAGGAAAGGTGAGAGCTTTAAGTGAATTTAGAATCCTATAAAGCAAGAATTATGGTTTCTTTTCCTCATCTCGTACTTGCAAAACTCCAGAATCTTATCAGGCCGGAGGGAGAGAGAAAAAAATAAAATAAAAAAGTGAGATTGATAAAGAAAGAGACGAGAAGCTGAAAGATTTAGGCTTTTCCTGATTGCTTGCGGAGAAGGATTAGGTTTGTTCGAATAGAGGAAACCCTAGAAGGGAGAAGTAGGGTTTGCAGGGCGGAGGTCGGAGAGGGAGAAGGAGGACGAAGTCTCGGACAGTGAGAGAGAAGCGGGGGAGAAGAAGAGGGAGGGAGAGATGGCCGGGTCCGTTGGATCTTGGTCCTAATATCACATCGGGATGTCCACGTGGAGAGATGAGAACCGTTCGTTTCTCGATAAGCATGGGACACGTGGGAAGGGGTGGGGGTGGTGATGATGTCCACGTGGCGATAATCTTATCCGTTGGTGAGGTTGGCCCAACGTAGTAGGTCGGTGACGGTGAGGCCTTGGTGGCGCGCAGAGTGGCAGCAGCCAGCGTGTGCTGCTGTCCCAACCCCAACTAGGCTTGCTGCCTATTTATTTATTTTTTTTTGATAAATAAATAGAATTTAATTTTAGATAAATAAAAACCTAATTAATTAGAATTTATTATTTAGATGAACTTATTAAAATTGAAGTAGTGGGAATTTTTTTGGCATTTTCTTAATTTTCTAATTTCTCTTTAAGGCATCAACTCTTCTATGCAATAATTATGAAATTTGAAGAGGAAATAGTGCTTTAAATTATAAGAAAACAGTATATATATATATATATATATATATATATATATATATATATATATATATTTTGAGAAAGTGGATAAACCACATTTTATTTAATTAAGATAGTTTGTTACATTGTTTAGCCTGAAGGAAATACAAAGATACATAGTTGGTAGTTTTTCTTCTTTCTATCAGCAACCTACCCAGTTTTCTTCCCATCTCATGCTTGAGCTGAGTCCCCTCCCAGGTGGTCCCTTGCATCTTCATCACTCTGCTACATTTAAAAATTTCTGCGCTTTGTTTTACTACGCTTCACGCCTTCCAAATTTGTTCATAAAGATAAACAGTATATATAATTTGAGTAATATTTGACGGTAACATGTATTATTTCTCAAAAGATATATATTTATATTTGTTGGAAATTCTTGTTTTAAACCAATTTTAATGAGTTCAAATCAATTGGTTTGTCATATAAAGCCTTGTTTAGTCCTCCTATATCGGCCCAAGATGAGATGATGGGTGTGAAGATGGCCGCCCCTTCATTGTTTTAACTGGGCTACAAAACCCCAAGATCGTAGACTATATATTGCTTTCCATGTCTATTGCTTTATTTATTAGTGTCTAATTGATTGATAACATCAAGACAATGGAGTGCTTCTAAACAACATTTCCTCGGTACCAGGGAAGGGGGACCCCATCAATTTATGGTTTGATAATTGGATAGATGGCCATTCACCCCATGAGATATTTTCTTACACTAATTCGAGGCCTAATACATGAACCGATGAGCACATTATGGGTAGCAACACAATAACTCTCACAAGGAGAACCCTTGTTGATGATGGGACCCCTATCAAAGACGGGAGCAGAGGAATTAGAATTGCTAACCAAACACATACAAGGGCGGCGCAGAGATGTGGGAGATATACGAAGGTGGAAACTCACAACTATACACATACGCTTGTATGACTGCACTTTACACAAATTTTCCAACTGGGTGTCATCCCTTAAAAGATACAAGATCTTTGGGGAAACAATATCATGACTTATCACGCCCTACCAAAGAAAGCACTGAAAGGGTCTAGCTTTCTCACCATAACAATAGCTTGGAACGTGTGGTTGGAGCAACACATGAGATGTGTCGAAAACAATTCATGACATCGATTTTCTAACTCTTTCCTTGTTTGATGCAACTTGTGTGTCTAAGAGGCTAAAGTTTATTGCTATGGAATTTATCGTCAAGAGGAGATTAGCGTTCACAAGGGAGGAGCTATCATCACATCCCGGGGGCTGACTTAGATGACAACGAGGAGTGACGGTTGAATCCATTAAAGGGACCTATGTACCCTATGTACCAGATCCATCAGAGGATCTTAGCTTATCTTATATAATGTACTCATGCACTACTTTGTTTACTTAAATGAATGAACGTGGTTTATCCATAAAAAAAACATCAACTTGTTTTTAAGTTGTAAGAAGAGGTTCAAAGTTATCTCAACACTGCAACTTTTTGCTAGATGACTTACTGTGCATACTTGATTTTTTTTTTTTGTTTTTTGTTTTTTAAAGTATAGCAATTCTTGAGCATAAGTTTTAATTTGGAATGAAGTTTGGTTGTGCTAATTGCTTTACAAAATATATATATATATATATATATTCACGTGTGCTACTGTCCGGCCAGCTATATTACTTTGCATTTCCAAGGATAGAGATATGAACATGATCAACATGTCTTGAACTCAAGGCAGAGAGAGGGATTTTGCAACCAAGTAATTCCAAGGATCAAATTACCTGATTTGGTCATTTTAGAACAAATACTTATTATCATTTCTGCACCCAAATATCAGCTCAGAAGTCAAAATTAAAAAAATCTTTCAATATATAGTTAATTGCTTCTAAAAAAATTTCAATTCATTAATTCGGAGAAAAGAAATCAAGAAATAGAAATAGCAAATCACATTTGTAGCATTGTTCTAGTGGTTTGCCCATATTTATCAAAAAAAGAAAAAAAAAGCAGAGGAATGGATTCTTTTGGTTTTTTCTGCAAAAAAAAAAAGATTATCCAATGTACAACAGATGACAGATATCATGTCCAACAAAGGCAAGCTAACAACCATAATTTTTCAATGTGAATTAAATGTATATTCATTCAGTCACTAGGCTCATCTGGAACAAGAGATCAAATAAGAATGGCAATAAGATCAATGATTGAACCCCCAGCCCAGTTGTACACCACCTTCTTAATTAGAGCAGCCACCCTGTCTTGCACGCAAGCCATGTATGAATTACAAGCTCCCATCCATGATAAGCCTGCATTTAAGCAACTAAAGCGACTCACAACTAATTTTCTATTCTGCTTTCAATCAAAACCACAAAAATCTTGAACCATCAGGAAGCAAATTAAGCATGAATCATCTTCCAATCACTGATTGCCATTAAACATCATCAATTCATTAATTAATTTTTGTTATCAAACCACACACTTCAGCTCCTGCACAATATAAATACTCATGAGTGGCAACCATACAACAGAAAAGAAAAAAACAACAGGCTACCATGGCAATGGGTCTGAGTTGGTTCATCAGAGCAGTAGCCACTCAGATAGTCGGCCACCCTGACGACGACTGCAAAGAAGGCGGCGCCGGAGGAGTGAAGGTGCAGAGTCTTAAAATGGCTAAACATGGAGAGTGTTCAGGGTTCCAGATGCCACTACACTACCCAAGGTACAAGAAGGATGATTACATGAAGATGGAGGAGTGGAAGGTGGACTTGTTATTGAAGGAGTATGGCTTGTCCTGCCATGGCTCTTTGGAGGACAAGAGAGCTTTTGCCATGGGGACCTTCCTGTGGCCTAGCCAACTCTAGATATCAACCTTCTTCTACTCAAATCACTATTCCATTAACATGAGATCAGAGGTATAATTAATAAGTCAGTCAGTCACTCAGTCAGTCAGTCTTATATATATATATATCAATATATATATGGATTATGGAGAGAGAGAGATGAGGTGATGATGTTAATTTATATAGATAATATATATATATATATATATGTTATGAGTATAGTGGGTGTGTTTTCTGGAGTATTTGTAGGAGAAGAGATGAAATAAACCATTGTTTGGTTGACTAAAAGTCTACTCCTGACTCCTGACTCCTGAGTGAGTTCTTATGCAACAATGAATTATGGAGCACTTTCCTCCTTGTTAAAAAAATCAATAATCTACATTGTTTGCATGACAGACATTTTTATAAATATATTCAACTCCATTATATTCTGTATATATATATATAGCAAGGTTCATTACTACATGAAGGCAAGGCAGAGAATTAAGATTGATCTCTAGCTAGCTAGTAGTGTTCTTCTCCATTAATGAAGAGAGCTCATGCTCTTCAAGTTCTTCTCCCAATCTCTCTCCTCTCCTTCATCTTCTCATACTACTACTCTTTCAGTTGTGTCCCCTGTTTCGTTCATTCACTGAATAACCTTGTGATCAAGCAACTCCTGATCAGTAAAAAGTCCATCTTTCTCTTCTCTAACATCATCCTTGTCTTCCTTGCCAGAGGCTCAAGTTTCTCTAAGGAACTCCAGATAAAAGAAGAGTACTCTGTTGTGCAGCAGACTATGGAGTTGATGGTTGTTGAAGATGAATCAGAAACAGAATCAGAAGCAGAAACAGAAACAGAAGCAGAAGCAGAAACAGAAACAGAAGCAGAAGAGGAGGAAGATGAAGAGATTGAAGAAATGGAAGTGATGGATGATGAGTTAGACCTTCTGGACATTGATGAGCTGAATAGAAGGTTTGAAGAGTTCATTGAGAGGGAGAGGATGAAGAGGAGGTTGGAGGAAGCCCTGCAACTTGCAATGCTTTGAATGTTCATGGAGTGCTACTTGCGCACAGTAATAATAATTATAATAATGTGAATTTTTGTGTATATGTGAAATCAGAAGGGAATTTTAGGGAATTCTTGTTTTTATTAGTTTGTGTGCTGCTTTTAATAATGCCACATACTACCTAGCTTTCCCAAATGTTCTACCTTAGCTTTTGGTGTTTTTTTTTTCTGTTTTTTTTTTTCCTGAATATAACTTGTACATCAAGATCTTTTCAAACACTTGTACATCAAGTTATCAATAATATTTCATTTGTGGATGTATAAAACAAAATATGTTATGCTTTATATATGTATGAGTTAAATTTTCATAAAACAAATAAACAAATCAGAATAGAAATAACTTTGAAGTAATATTCATTTTGTGGATTAAAATAAGTTGAATTGAAATATATATATATATATATATATATAATCATGATAAGGTAGGCTTGGCCTGGAAACATTTGTTCATTTCATAGCTTCCTATTTTACCAGGAGCATGTTTGAACAGATATTATGGATAGAAAACATCGAAAAATATTTAGCGTGCTCGATTTTAAATCCTGATTTGGGGCTTGTAGGGTCTTCATCTTACTTGAGGATGAAAATTTATAAAAATCTACTTGATTCAAAATTTCCACTGTTAAGATGAGACCCTACAAATTCTCAAATTGTATAAAATCGACTGTTATAAATTTATTTTTCACGTTTCTTTTCCATCCAAATACGGTTGGATTTCATCAAAACATCACAAGTGTGAGTAGGTAAAAAAAGAACCCTTAACTACTTGTGACAAATGATAGCGTTCACCGCACATTGATAAGGTCGACCGCACCATATCATGACCCATATATATTAATGAAATCAAAGTTCATAATAATTTGGATTAATTTGAAGTAATTTTTTTTTTTCCAATCGATGCAAACTCAAATTCAAAAACATTTATTCCATTTTATCCCATTTTATTTGGACCACAACCGAACACTATTTATAAAATATTGTCCAAGAGATATTACCAAGGAATCAAAATAATAAGATTTTTTTTTTTTAAAAAAAAAGGAAAGAATGGAGATCAATTCAACATTCAATGTTGTAAGCAGTCTTACGTATGGATGATGGCATAGTTAATAAGATCATAAACCACTAGTACAGTTTAATATGGGAATAAGACATTATTATTATTGTTAGCTTATAAGTGGAAAACAATCCACTAGTTTGATTTCTTCTTCTTATTGATTGATTGATGATTTGAAATGGTTTTTCTTAGGGTATAAGTGATCATCAATAGAACACTTGTTTAAGGATGGAGATTAGTGAGATCAGTCTTTTTTAATTGCCACTTGTAGTGCTTTATGTTTTATAACTACAAAATTATATCTTGGGTTCAAAAACAAGACATCATTTATAAAATAATACATGTTTGTGCTCATTTCATGGGCCCTCTCTCTCCTTGACTTGCTCTTCTTATATAAATTATAACTGACTGACTAGAAATAGATTTTTATTAAATAAAAAAAGGAAGGCCAACTTAAAAATAAAAAGAAGTGAAATTAGATTTATGAAGATGATGAAAGAAATCAAATTCATTAGAAAAATTTAACAAATTACTTGATTTTTCCATCAAGTTGTATTTTTATGTATTTCTCCATTTTTTTAATATGTTATTATGTATCGTATTGATGCGGTCTTTCCTGAAAACCTGGATTGTCACAATCAACGGGTGAGATGAGGTGGTCGGGATTGAATTATGGAAAAGATTCCCCTTGACTGCTAGCATTTTCTTCTCATGTGGTGGTCTTCTTTTGGAGACAAATCATCCGAGGTTGCTACCTGTCCAGGACAGAACTTATAGAGATAGTGAACAAGGTGGCGGGCCTTGTGCAAGAGGATAGCTTCGACGCTCAAGGAAGGAGAGTGAGAAAGTAGAAGACAAAGGAAAGTTTTAGTGAAGTGTATCAAAGAGAGGAATTCCCTCCATGGTGTAGTGCTCCTTTATTCCTTCAATAATTCCGGGAGACATTGATATTGATTAGGCCTATTACCGATTGACGCTTAACCTTGGCTGACAACACAAAGGATTTGTGACCTTGTGATTGCTCATGATCTATTTGGACATTCGAAATAGTGTTATATGTGGATTGGAGATTTCACTTTGTATCATATTATAATATTAATATTGTTGTTATGGTCTACTTCATATGGTTTGAAATTGATTTTATATATTAAATAATAATAATAATAATAATAATAATAATAATACGGATTTTGTCCAACAAAATGGATATATAATGCTAACAATTTCATAGATTATTTTCATTATGATATAAAAAATGAAATTGAGAAGTGGCAGGGGGTTTAGTGTAAAAATGAAAGAGCTATGCTATGCTGCACCATTGCTGAGTTGCCACGATCCTGTGAGCTCTCAAAGTCGTTAGTCTGGAGAACAAGCACTGACACTCCCCCACAAACAAGATCATTCTTCTTCTCCTCCCAAACAAAACGCAATCTTTCCTCCTAAAAAGGGCATCAAACCTCGCAAGGTGAGATTTTTTTTTTAACTTTCCATTTTTGGTAATGTTTGGTTGTGCTTCAATGTTTTGTTTGCTTCTACTGTCCATAAGGAGATCTTCTTCACCATGTTTCTGATTTCATTTTGCAGTTCCACCATGAGATCTTGGTCTTGAGCTTTCTTATTTGTCTGGTTTTTATGTATACACCATGTTCATGGTGGCTACTTTCATCTCCTCTTTTTTCTTTTTTCATTTTTGAGCAAATTTTGATGTGTTTTATTTGGGGTCTTGAGGAATATACACTGAACCTGATGAGCAAAATTGTGTTTTTGAATTTTGAAGTGAATGTTAACCAACATGATTCTTATTGTGTAGATATCAAATACCATAGGGATTTGTTGAGATGGAAAGAAGCAAGTTTGGGATGTTTGATTAGAACTTTTTTTTTTTTAATGGCTTTTAGTGGTTTATAATGTCCACGAGAATTATTGGATCTTGATATACAGAGTGATACTCAAGATAAATTTGAATAAATATACTTGATTTCTCCTGGAGTTCCCAGTTTCTTATCTGGTGCTATTAATTTCCAAGATTTTCCCCTTTCTAATTTAAGGATAGAAATGGATTCCAACTTTTGGTTTCGTTCTTCCTTATTTTCTTGTGTTCATTTCTGAAGGCATTTACACTCTAGGGGAAATGATAATACTCTTGCTTGAGATTGATTTCATCAGTTTCTCAATTTAGTTTCAATGTTCGAGCATTCTCACCGGTTTGTACCAATGTGGGTCGTTTACCTCTTGCCAAAAAGCACTTTGGGGGTTTGTGTTTGTGTGTGTGGAGAATAACTGAATAAGAACAAATTGGCTTAGAAACATGCATGTGCTTATCACCAAGAAAGGTTTGGGAGTGACTTAGCCAGTGAAGATTGTGCATGGTTTCTTTTTATCGAAAGAAATAACATTGCCTAATCAAAGATCTTTTCATATAAGTATTATTGCTGTGATAAATTCTTTTCTCTGGCCATGATGTACTATTATCATGTAATAATTGATTGAGGGAGTGTTTGATGACATACTTGAGGCTTCATATCCTCACTTTGATAGAAGTTTTATGAAATTTCAGGTTGTTTGGGACGTGTTTGAACAAATTTCCCTGTAAAGTTATATCATGGCCAATAATCCTGAAACACAGCCGTTGCTCTCGGCGCTATTAGATCCTCCCTGTGAAACACACAATAACTCTGATGCCAAGAAAAAAAGGTTTCGTCGCTGTAAAACCATTCCTTCATTAGACCTTACATCTGAGCCTAACAAAGATATACGTACCGGCTTGTTTCGTGGTTCCAAGTTCATATTCAGTAACCTCCGACCGAGCTTTAGGCAAGTAGCCCTTTTCTTAGTTCTCTACCTACTAGCTGGCGTGGTTTGTTTTTATATCGTGAGGCATCAAATCAAGGGAGAGAAAACAAATGGAATTCTTGACGCATTATATTTCTGTGTCGTCACAATGACTACAGTTGGCTATGGTGACCTTGTTCCCAACAGTGTTACTTCAAAACTTTTAGCTTGTCTGTTTGTCTTCACTGGCATGGCCATCATTGCTCTCTTTGTTAGTAAAGCCGCCGACTACCTTGTTGAGAAGCAAGAGATACTTCTGGTTAAAGCATTACACCTTCGTAACAAGGTCGGTGAGGCACATATGCTCAGGGATATCGAGATCAACCGGATGAAATACAAGTTCTTGATGACAACCTTGTCTCTTCTGGTTCTTATGATTACTGGGACTGTTATCCTATTGAAGGTTGAAGGTTTAGGTCTTGTGGATGCTTTCTATTGTGTTTGTTCAACTATTACAACCTTGGGATATGGGGATAAGAGCTTCTCAACTGAAGGCGGACGAATTTTTGCTGTGTTTTGGATACTGGCTAGCACTATATGTGTGGCTCAATTTTTTCTCTACCTTGCCGAACTAAACACAGAGCGGCGGCAACATATGCTCGCCAAGTGGGTACTCACCCGGAGGATGACTTATGTGGATCTCGAAGCTGCTGATCTTGATGGGGACGGTGCTGTCGGGTAAGCATATGCACTGCCTAATGCTCTAGAAATCATCTAACAAATTTGAAGACTTTGCATTGTTGATGTTTGAGGATCTCAGCATCCAATTTAGTGATTTGACAGATTGATTATTGGATCCCATTTCTTTGGATATTAATGGCTTCTATCTCCTTCTCAGAGCTGCTGAGTTCATCATATATAAGCTCAAAGAATTGGGAAAGATCAGCCAAGAAGACATAGCACTCGTCATGGAGGAGTTTGAGGATCTCGATGCAGACCAGTCAGGTAAAATATCAACATCCGATATAAATTCTCAAGCTGCTCCATGAGAAAAGTTGGCATCGCTGTTGACACGGATGAACACACACCCTTTTTTTTCTTACCATTTGATGTAACTAATGTGCCATGAACAGCTGTAGATACAGCTGGCTGAGACGATAAACGAAATTATCTTCTTTTTTTTTACTATAAGCACGTCTTAGACGTGGCCTAAACCCTCAATCTCTCCTTGTGAAAGGGAATGAATATAAACAAAATTATCTTGTTACTTGAGCCTTTTTTGTGTGAATGTTTCATTGCTGAGCTATCTATCTGCATAGCCTTTGCATTAATGAATAGTAATTGCATTGACAACAAGTGGTTATGATATTTTTGCTTGTTTTCTACTGTATTGATTTTTTTTAGCAAAAGATTGGTATGCTTGTGTTGGTGCTTAAAGGCCAAGAATGATATAATAGTGAGAACTGTGTTGCTTGTTAAACTATGGTCCATGTACAGACTTTTACAGAGTTTTACTAACCCCAAATAGAAGAGAAGTGTGAACAAGCCACTAGAAACATGTTTCAAATGTGGTTGGAACTCTTAACATCTTGTGAAAATTGGTGCATCTTGATATAATTTAAATCAAATTTTTTACATATCTAAACAAAACAATTGCACTTTGTAGGCACTTTCACCACAAGAAAAAGCTAACCTTCCTATATCAAAATTACAAAAACTTAAAAATGGACTTCCAAAAAATGCTGAGCTTCAAAAAAATGAATGTGAGCCTATAGTCCCTTTACATATCAGTTCCTTGTTTGTGGTTTCAGGCTTTTAGCTGAATAATCAACCTTAAAATTCAAAACAAAACAATAAAAAAGCATAAAGGGAAAGAAGCCGTTTGTGTTACAGCTGCAATGAGAGAATGGTAAAAGGATGTGATACTACTCAGATATAATGTCTTCCTTGAATCTGTTGTGGTATATATGTGGACAAGAAGGAGAGTGAGGATGCGGACAGTGCTTCAATCTCATATTTCACTCCCTTGTCCAGCATGATCTCTAACTCCAACCTAACCCAAATATTTTACCTTTGATTAAGAGAAGAAACAAAGGGAAAAGAATGGAATATGAAGCTGAAACTCAAACCTCCATTTTGGTGCTTCTCTGTGCAAGTAGCATCTCATTAGTATAGCTTCAGCTTTCTGCTTGTCTGAAATGCGATGCAATGGATCAGCAATGTGCAATTAATGGAAGTAAAACTCCTAAAGTTGAAAATCAGAATAATTTTATAGAAGCATTTCACCTTTAGCAGTCAAATTGAGAAGGCATCTGTTCGGAAGACAATATTTTTCAGAGTCAGAGAGAAAAACTCCTAGCCAGTATATCCCTGGCACTCGGAATATCTTAGCATCATATGCCATTTGCTACAACCAATATAGCCATATTCAGTATTTTGTCCCATTGTAAAACCAATATGCCTCATTTTTATAGAACAAGTTCATGTCCCATCACATGTGTGCCCTGATACTGAATTTCAATATAGGAGCATGTATTTGCTGCTGACAACATTCAATAATTCTCTGGAAGTTGATTAGTGAATTCATTGAAGTATAACAAAAATAGACAGAGGGAAAACTTTAGTTTGGAATTATTTTATATACAAATCCATAATGATTTCATCTTACCATGGAACCAAACCTGTATGTTGTGAGGATGTCAAAACCATAAGGATCAGCATCTACCAAACAGTAAGTGGGCAAATGCAGGTGTTCCACAAGGTGGTGCAGAAACCTGGATATATCATTTTCCAGTTAAATATATATACACAAATTAAACCAAAGCAGAAGCAAATCACAGTTATTACAAACAGGATTAACAAGAAATGTCAGGCCATTCCTTCTTGTGGGAGCATCTGGATATCCTCTTCCCTACATAAATTTGGAGAAGGAACATTCATATTCTGGGAATTGTTTCATTGTGGTTAAACCATATATTTGCTTACAGTGATGACAATGCAACGATTTCTTTCACAAAATTTATCATTTGCTAATCGCTGAAATACTGCAATGAAAGGAATTTGGAATTTACATTGAGAAGCAATTAAGCAGCTGAGGAAGTGAGATGATGAGTTCCATAGAATAGGATCTACCTGTTTCCTTCTCTACAACTAGAATGTATTGAGCAACACTGACAATATCTATAGAAGCAAAGAAAGCAGAATTCTTAGTCTTTCATGCCTATCCTATTTGCCCACAAAAGAAGTTACATGAACTAATCACTGAATTGTTAAAATCCAAAACTTGGACAAACATTATTTCTGGAGATATGTTCGTATTCCATAGAAAATACACCAGATCTCATTAGTAAAATATACCTTTTGTTTCTTCAATGCATATTGGAACAGGAAATCCCTGTCAAAAAAATAAAAAATAAAATAAAAAAATCCTTCTTTAATATTATCAGCTAGAAGATGATAAGTTTAACATAAAACAGATCCTTACATCATTGGGATTTTTTATGCAGTTCACTTTTCTTCCAGCCTCAATGAACCTTAACCAGCCCATGACCAAACTGGCACAATTAGGAAATACTTCAGAAAGTCGAACTTTGGATATTTTAAGAGGAAACTATCATGAAAGGTTTTTCCAAAGATGGAACTTTCTCCAGAAAAAAAAAAGGCAAAAATAAACTGCTGTTATGTCCAAATTCTATAATTTCAGAAAATGGATAGACCTAATAGAACCTCCTTTTGTTCAAGGGCAGAACTTATGCGAGGGAATACAACATACAGCCATGAATAAACTGGAAAAACAAAAGTTTGTGGAAGAAGTCTTATTCAATGTATTGCTAATCACTAGGTTGAGGTGCAGGTAGTAAAAGTTGGTCTGAGAAATCTAGACCAATCTGTGGGTCACTGTTCATAGTTAAAAATATACACAGAACATCAAATAAGTCAGGTAGGTACCTTGGAGTTTGGATGAAAATCGCTTCCCTTAAATTCTCTCATTTCACTACTAGAACAAAACAAACAAGGTTTTATTCTTTAGACCTAGTTTCAGAACTCATACACCTCCATTCCCCAAAGAAGAGCCTAGAATTAGAATCATAGATTATGGATAGCCTCAAATGGGAGAAAAATCAAGATGAATAATCCAGAAAACTGATTTCACCTAATTGGTATTATGTATCAACATGCAACATGAAACTGCTTTGAATAATCAAATTATCAGTTCAATGTAACATCAAGGAAGGCATATAGTTCCCCAATCACTCGATAATTTCCACAAGCTACTAGAATATCTTCTAAGGTCTCATAAAAAACTGAGGACATACCCTTTCCCCATTGGCACCTGCAAATGGAAGGCATTTAACATAATTTCAGCAGAAGCATTTTGATATAAAATAATTTTAAACTTGCATAAGAATATTATTGACCATAATCGGCCTTTTTTCAAAGTGCATGAAGGGGAAAAGGTGGTAGAGTTAATTGCTAAACTATCAAATCAATTGAACTCGAGTTGTTGTTAGTTACAAGATATTAATTAACTCTGGTTCATGCAATCACAAATTCAAAAGAGCAGTTATTTCAGTGGTTGCAATCAACCTCATTATTCTTTTATTTTTCAGCTTAGAGTTCTGACTTTCAGTGAGAAAAAACAGGGTGTATTTAGCCTTTGTTCACAAAATAAAAAACTCACAGTAACACAATAATTACGAGTTCATAGGATGACGCACCACATTTAGATGATGGCGGCTGCATTCCAAAAGGATGCATATGTCATTAATTGCTCTATCAACATTTCCTTGATCTGCAGTGGAAGTAGAGGATGTATGACAGAATCAGATGTATTAGAGATAATTGGATTCCAAATTAGTCTGCAGAAGAATTTGTAAGAACGCACCACAACCACAGTGCCTTATGTATACTCCTAATGAACCTCATTTATTGTTGAAGAAAATATTTTTAAAGTGCAAGTTTCTTGGAAAGAAAAAAAAGGTCACAACTTAATTACCTTGAAAGACAGATGGTTCCATGTAGTAAATATCTCTCTTGGATGCATGCTTGTTTTCTTGCAAAAGTTGTTGTATGATCAATAACAATCTGAGCATGATATCTGAAGAAGAAGGCAGTCAAAAAAAAAAAAGGGAAAAAGAAAAAGAAGCATGGGGATCACAAGGGCAAGAGGTCATGTAACTTTAATCATTAAAAAATTCACAAGTTCACAGACAAAATATAATGGAACTATCTCAAGTTACATTGCAGAGGATACAAGATATGTTTCAAGTTGAAGGAATACAGGAAATGTTAAAAGATGACTGACCAATCCTGTATGCATGGCTTTTACTTTCAAGTGAGACAATATCCTTGCCACAGGGCAAGTCAGTGCTGCAAGAACTGAACTCAACAGTAGTTACTTATATATGATAGAAATTATTGAAAGCATATATTTATAAGTAAAATACTAAACAGGAATCATGTGTTTTTCATAAAATATATATATATATATATATATATATATATATATATATATATATATATATATACAAAATTTCGTTTATGAACTTCCAAATGGTGATCCACAATGGCTGATAATTCAAACTCTGGGTGAATCATAAAGTCAAAAACAAGCTACCCTGGTAGACTATATCATGTTAAATAGCAAGGTTAAATTATTTGAAGGCAAGCATTCTGAAAAGCTGTAGATCTAAATGAATAATCCAGAAGATCAAGAAATCCTCCCCCACCCAAAAAAAAAAAAAAAAGTTACAGTTGATACCATTGAATTGTTATCAAAGTGAAAATAGATGTTTCAGCTTTGTTTTGAGATTGCCAAAAGAAAAAGAAAAACGCAGAAACACAGAGAAATCAATGAGAGATTGGTTCATAAAAATGTTCAAATCTTTGGAAAATCATCGCACAACCACTGCAGACCAAACAAAGTCCCTTGCTCTAATTAGATCATATATATGCAAATCATAGGACTAAAAACAACTGGAATCAACCATCACATGAGGTCTCTGAATCATCCCAAAGAAACACAGGAAAACGAACCAGTTGCCGGAAGGATCGGAACAGTAGGTTTTGAACCGATCTAAGGCGACAGAAGGCGGCCGACCATTGCAAAGGTCCTCTAACACCAATCGAACGAAACCTGCAAGAATTTCAGACAGATCAGAGATCCAAAACAGTGAACCCTATGCTGGCGATGAAGCTGCTAGTGAGATCTACCTCTAATTTTCGCGAGAAGATCAGCCGGTTCCGACGGCGAAACTCTTCCCGCCATTTTGCTCTCCCGAAACGCAAAGGGATGTGCGGATTTTAAAATTTCATCTGATCTTTTTTATAGTATTTTTCAAATGCCCCTTTAGATGATGGGCTTCAATTTATGGGTAATAGTACTTTGAGAAGAGCGAAATAAAAAAAAAAATTTAAAAAAAACAGAAAATAGTCATTAATTAATAAGCGAAAGGAGTCCAACCAGGAATAATTTTTAATTTCTAAAATGCTACTCAATTTATTTTATTTTATTTTTTCCAAAAAAAAAGTCCTACAGTACAGAAATGTACAATTTTACCCCCAAGATGACTCACAGGAGTAGTACAACATTATTAGAGGGAGGGTCAGGGGATGGGGGGGCGCAACTATGTCGGGTACACCGCGAGCCTTAAACTGCACCGGCGGAACATCTTACTGCGACTTCTGGTGCTCCTGCTGGTACTTTTCATCCTCTTCTCCTTCTCGCCCTCCGGCGGCTTCGGCTTCGTCCTCCTCAAGGCAGTGGTTCTCGGGGAGGCCGGCGACGTAGTCGATGAGATCCTCGCCGGGGGTGGCAGCAGACTCGTCGGAGGGTGGGGGCGAGATGCGGAGGAGGAGTGCGACGGCGGCGAGGAAGAAGCCGGTGGAGAGGAGCAGCGGCCAGAAGAAGCTGACGACGGTGGAGAAGCTCGGGCCATGGCGGAGGAGCGAGAGCAGCGCGATGACGGAGATGGCGACGACGATGATGTGGATTCTGAACTGGTGAAGCCTTTCCTGAATCGCCATCTGAGATAAGGGGGAGAGAGAGAGAAATGAAGATGGAGTTCTAAAGTTCTTATTGGTGAGTGATTGTGAGTGAGTGAGTGAGAGTGAGTGAATGATTGATTGAGTGAAAGGGAGAAGTTTATCTCTCACTCAAAGAGATTCTCTGGGGAATGGAGAGAAAGGTGATGGTTTTCTTTTGGCTTGGGATGCCATGCCAGAGGAGAACAGGGGGCATCTTCTTTGATTTCTGGATTTCCATCTCTTCTTCCAATTTTACCCTTATCTCTCTCTCTCTCTCTCTTTTTTTTGTTGTTTACCACCAATTTTTTTAAAAATTTATTTTACACTACTCTTCTATTCATAACTAATAAAAAAATTACTATATTTAAATTCTTACCTTGATGGATTTTGATTGGTAGTAATATGAAAGAATGTAGTTTTTAATGGGTTGAAATAGAATATCCTTATGATGACTACAGTGAGCCATTTCAATGGTTCAATGATTGATTGAACATACAACATATGAAGTGCTTGTTGTTAGACCATGAACTCTTTGGAATGAAAAGACATGTCCTTAATCCTCATTCATTAATTTAATTTAATTTATGATGATAGTTTTTTGGGTTTTGAAGGCTAATAGTAATTTTATGAAGGGGGATAGAAGTGTTGAATGTTTTATGTTTCTGTGTAAGTCAGTCAGTGGTGGGCAGACTGCAATAGTAGAGAATTTTTGGGGAGTAATGCATTTGCTGCATCTCAGTTTGTCGGCCACTACTACTCTTCTTCACTCATCCTACAACTGTGCCATCAGATTCCATCCTGGCCATTGGATCAAGATCAAACAGAGATTTGTGATCTCCCTAAAACTGTGTTGAATATTTGTCATGTTTACTTGAATTTTTTCAATAAAATTAAGTAAAATAAATCACAGTTCCATCAAGTTCAGCATCATCATCTTTTACCTCTCCCTTCAATGTTCCTCCATCACCATCAGTTTACAAGTACCTTAACAAATTGATTTAAGATACCCAAAAAAAAAGTTTTGATTGAATTCTAATTTCTAAGTAGCTTCTTTGTTCAACAAACCATGCTTTCTTTTCCTTATTTTTCTCATAGTCTTCTCCAAATGAGGAAGGATTCATATGCACTTGTATGGTATGTACTGACAATTAAAGAATTAGTATATGTATCTCCTAGGGATTAACCTTGATCCAGACTAACGGTTGCGATTTGTTTGTTGGTGAGGACGTTGTCAGTCATCGGAGAAGACAACGGGTGGCTCTTTCTCGTCGGAGTTCTTGCACAAAGAGGGAAAATTGATTCGGGTAGGCCTGAATCCTGATGCCCTGGTTTAGTTATGATGATCAAGTTAGTAGGAGAGAATTTTTTTAGTGGGAGAGAGTTCATGCCGGTTTCATTCCTTACTCTTCTCTTTGTTCTTTTTCCCTCTTATTCCTCCCTGTTGGGTTCGACACCCGTCCCCTCCATGTCAGAGACCTTACTTGTCATACTTATCTCCTAATACGATCTCTTCCGCGCCTTATTTCCCTACCATCTCTTTCCCCCATGCTTTGACTTCGCAATCACCCTTTTTGCCTAAAGGGGGTGTCCGATGTGAGGATTTGTGTCCAACCGTATATATATATAGTTGATTATGTGAAATAATGGTTTTTGGTAATTCAATATGGAGTTGGATTGATGCATATGGATGGAAAGAAATAGGTGAAGTTTTCAAAATAAATAATGTGTTTTTCTACAAATCATTTGAGACACTAATTTCCTCCTCTTATCCTGATTTGATGCAGTCCATTAGTTAAAAAAAGTCAGGTTGATAGCAACCCAGACATTGGTCAAATAAATCCTCCGATTCAGTAAGGATACCACACTGACAACGGAGGAGTGGGAAAGATCAATGTGGGATCGAAAATACCAGCCCGACATCGTGTCTGTGAAGAGAAGACACAAGACGATATATCGAAGCACAAATGTCATATTTGTTTGTTTGTGGGTTCTTCAATACCTAATAGAGGCAAGCCCCTATTATTAATTACCCCATACAGTGTCTTGGGAACCTCCAATTAAGGGCAAAAAGTACAAGTAGAGACAATAAAAGTACTTTATTTATTTGCATAACATAAATTTCATTACATTATATATATATATATATATATATATATATATATATATATATATATATATATATATTATATTTATTTATTCATTTATTTAAGTGACACCGCCGCCTTATATGCCTCACCGCCGCCCTTTGAATTCCTGTTGTAGTATCGTCGCGTCATGGTAGCTAATAGCTCATGAGTTTTCAGCAGTCTGCCCCGCATTATGACTGAAAACTGTACCATATGGGCTATCGATATGGGCCGCACCATTTATGGGTAGAAAGCCTTGGATGTCTAATTTCCGATGCCACGAGTTTCATTTCGATCAGAGTTTTCTAGCAATGATTATCAGTGCCTGAACGAAAGGGTGTCGATCGAGCTAGCTGAGTTTCAGGAATTGGTTCCCTTCTCTCGAAATATGCTATAAACCGGGCATCTGGTAAGAGATGTACCATACATGGTTGGAAAGCTCTAGAAATCTAGTTTCCAATGCCGCAAATTTCGCCCCGATTGGAGTTTCCTATCAAAAGTTATCGACATTTGAATGGAAGGTGGTCGAGTTGACAAAACTGCAGGAATTTGTCTCTCTTTTCATTGAAAACTGTACCAACTGGGCTATTAATAGTCATGGCGCCATATATGATTGGAAAGCTCTGGGAGTCTAGTTTCCAATGCAGCAAATGTCGTCCCGATCAGAGTTTCCTAGCAAAAGTTATCGCCGTTTGAATGAAGGGTGGTCAAACTGGCAGAATTGCAAAAATTGGCATATTTGCTTAACCAATTGCCAATTTCCTGCTTTGACCACCCTATAATGTTTTATGATCGCCATCCTGAGATTTACACCAATTTAGGATTTGAGTTTTATAGAAATCTTTGAGATGAGTGCTTCATTGACACCTCGAGACTCGTGTCATTTTGTGATTTATGCCATATTAGTCTCCTTGTGTATCTCGCCGCCTCCTTCGAATTCGCGCCGCTATACTGCCGCCTCAAAATGCGTACTTCATTACCACCTTAATATACTGTTGCTTCGAGACTTGTATTACTTGTAATTGATGATGAATATTCGAACATCTCTCCAAAGAATATGTGTCACTTGTTATGTTTATCAACCACCCCATTTAAGTTTTGGTTATTGTTTATGGGATATCAAACTTCTCCTGCAGTTCTCCAAAGATTCCATTGACAAATGGGGTACATGTAGTCAATTTGCCTCCCTCTCTTTACTTTGCAGTAGCTTCATTAAACAACAACTCCTTACAGAGAGTGAACATGATTCAACAAGCACCATATTGACAAATACAAGTCATCGGAGATCTCTAATAGCATATGAGGTATATGATTGCCAACATTAACAAAAGCTTTCTTAATTTATTTCACTGAAACACGAAAGACCAAGTCCAGTGTTAAGAGCTTTTACTTCAAATAAGAGACTTGAGATAATGAATAGTTGATGGAGATGGACAATCTTGTATAATTGGTGACAACAGAAGTCGATCTAGCTCATCCTTTGCAAAAAATTACTTCTGATATCTTCTAATGAATATTAAACAATAGAGAGTTTTCCAACAACTTTTCTCTATTCTCCAAATGTCAAACAACAATGGTGAGAGATAACAACTTTATCTCCTTCATCATCCTCTTTGAAATATTTTGTAGTTCATACTTCTGACATGAATTCCCTTTTGGTTCGATCATCCTTCAAAGCTGAACTCTTGCATGGTTTTAATTTCACATTCTCACTTTTTATTATCCAGAGTAGTCTGATAACTTCAACATTGTTGGTAAGTTTCCTTGACAGGAACCTGTGGGATCGAAAATACGCGCCTGGCATCGTGTGACACCGGACGATATATCGAAGCACAAATATTATATTTTATTATGTGGGTTCTTTTATTCCTAATAGGGGCATAATAGAGGCAAGCCCCTATTATTAATTACCCCAAACAATGTCGTGGGAACCTCCGATTAAGAGACAAAAGTACAAGTAGAGAGAATGAGACGAATAATTTATTTTATTGCAATATGATTTGTTACATATCAACATATATTTATTTATTTATTTATTTATTTATTTATGACACCGCCCCCGCCTTGGAATCTGCGTCCCGCCATATGGGATCCATGATCCACCTATTGCCTTGTGCTTTGAAATTTGGAATGGGATAGTGACCAGAATTCACATTGCCCGATCCGCCAATTTGTTTCCTTTTCTACCTGTGAATCGCTACTACTTGGGTAGGTAGATCTTGTTAGAAAGATTGGGAAGTCTTGCAGACTGCAAGATTTGGCCTTTTTCTCCACCAAAATATGCACTGACCGGGCCGAGAGGATCTGTGATATATATATTTGTTGAAGATCACGGATATCTAATTTTCAGTCTTTGCCAATTTCACCTCAATCGGAGTTTCCAAGCTGAGAATTATGAATTTTGAAAATGGGTCTTTAGTATTGTTGGTGGCGAATGCCTGAAGCGACCCTTTTATTTATCAAAATCATACCGACCGGGCAAAAGGGGCTATCTTTGTATATGACTGTTAAAGATTCAGATATCTAATTTCCAATGCCATAGATTTCACCTCAATCGGAGTTCTCAGGCCAGAATTATGAATTTTTGAAAATGGGTCTTTCAGCATTGCTGGTAGCAGAATTGCTGGAATTACCCTTTTATTTATTAAAATTTGCGCCGACTGGGCCACCGAAAGGGTCTACGCTGTATATGACTATTGAAGATCTGAATATCTAGTTTCCAGCTCCGCAGATCTCACCACAATCGGAGTTCTCAGGCAAGAGTTACGAATTTTTGAAAAACAGGTCTTTATAACAGCTATTTCTGCAGCAATTCAACGATTCTTCAGCAATTTTCAGCAGCCATCCTTGCAGCAGTTCTCAATTTTTTTTCTTGTTCATCAGTCAATGACAACTCCTTTTTTAGAAAATTTTGACATGGTTCCCTCTGTATTTTAGGGCTTTAATTTTATACAAGCAACAAATCAACATTATGATAGCAACAATTCTGAATTTTTATTAGTTAGCATCCATTATCATGTCACCAACAATTAATAGTGTTCAACGTCGGCTTCTTCAGCGGCATCAACATCAGCGCCTTTTTGCAGCAAATTTCAGCAATAGCATTCCTTTATTTCAGCACCTTCCTGCAGCAAATTTCAGCAATAACATTCCTTTATTTGCAGCAAAATTTCAGCACTTTCTTGCAAAGAATTTCAAAGAATAATGACTTCAATCAGAATGCGATCTTCATTATGCAGCATCCATGGTCTGAGACAGCATCCAATCTTGAACAGCATCCAGATTTTTGAGCTGCATCCAAAGATCGGTGTTCTTGAATAAAGATCAGGCAAAGCATCCATGGTCTTCAATCAGCATCCAAGCAGCATCCACGGTCTTCAAATCAGCATCCAAGCAGCATCCATGGTCTTCAATCAGCATCCAAGCAGCATCCATGCAGCAACAATTCAGTTGGGACATCAATCATCAGTTGGGACAGCAACCAGAGGCGATCTTTGGGGTTGTGGGGTCTTTGCTTGGTGGGGAAGATCTGCTGACTAAAGCGGGACATCGGCGAGGAAGAAACTCGCTGCAGCAGGCCGCAGCTGGCAGGAGTCCGGGCATGGCCGCAGCCGCCTGTGCGCCGAAGTCAGCAGTGGCATTGAGCGCTGGGAGGCCGCCGGGCGGAGGCACGGCCGGGGCCGCTTGGGAGCTGAGGAAGGGGAAGAGCGCATGACACTCGGGCGCAGGAAGCTTGCGCGAGTGCGCAGTGGAGGGAGTGCAGCGCTGGCCTGCAGATCTGGCGCAGGAAGCTCTTGGCGAGCTGCCTCGCATGCGGGCTTCGCTGGGGCGCGGCGGGGCTTGTGCGTGCTATCTGAGCGGGTTTCTGCTTGGCCGGGCGTGAGCTTAGGTGCTTGAGGGCTTCAGATCTGCAGGTGGCGTTGGCGGTGCGAGGCACTAGCACGAAGGGGAGGCGAGGGCGGCCAAAAGGGATCAACGAGAGATTTTCTATTTACCTTCCTTCTTTCTTCAAGCCCTTTCTCCTTTCTCTATCTGTCTGTCTGATTATCCTTCTTGTCTCCTCCTCCCTTTTGATTGTCCTCCTTCTCATTAAATAAGACATTTCATTCTTATCTCCCCGCGAACCTACCTCCGTAAGATCTCAACTTAGGATAAGATCAGATCCAATGGCTTAATTACTTAATTATTTAATTTAATTTAATTTTAATTTCTCCTCTCTTTTTTTAATTCAAATATTGCCTCGGGATTGGTATTTTCATGATGCTTTGGGATTCGCATCTTTGGGATTATCTCGGGATGTGTGTTCCCGGATGATACTGGGATTTGAGATCACCTCGAGATATGTATTCTCAGGCTATCTTGGAATTTGAGATTGCCTCGAGATATGTTCTCGGGGGCAATTTCGATATTTGTCATGTTGCCTCGAGATACATTCTCAGGGGCAATTTTGGAATTTCGAGTTTGCCTTGAGATGCGTGCTCGGAGACAACTTTGAGATTTAAGGTTGCCTCGAGATGTGTTTTTCTCGGGTTATCTTAAAATATGACAAGATATATTCTTTTCTTTATCTTGAAATATTTTAATTTCAAAACAAATATCTAATTTAAATTTAGAGCCATGAAATATTTTCATTTTGGCCCACTTTGAGATAATCTTATTTTTTCGTGTCATTATCAAATCCTGATTTGGCCAAGATTATGATAGATTAAATTTCTTAGGATTAGAATTTTAATCCTCATGGAATTGAGACATGTATATTTTTTATATAAACAGAACCTAAAGACCAAGATCCCTAGAGCTTCTCTTCGTCGATCAGTCCTTTGAATTCGAAACTCATCAACCCAGCAAGATTCATATTAGCTTGAAGGTTCAGGCCATATCTGATGCCTTTCCAATTTCGTATTTCCTAATCATCTTATTATTTTTGTTAAATTCGACAAAGTTTCCTTTGTATTTAGGGATTTAATTTCTATACAAACATTCATCCATTACATATAATTTCCATAATTCATCAATCCATTCACAAGTTTTTGCTCTTTGCTTCATTGTGGTTGCAGCAACATAGCGTGGCAGCACAACGGCTTCTTTCTTTGTATTTTCTTGCTTCTTGGTTCTGCAACACGACAACATTCAAGGATGCGGTAGCGGCAGCGACTCCAACAACTTCGCGATCGTGACGGCAACATTAGAGCAAAGAACACGCTAAAGACACGGCAATACACGGTAGCGGCTCCAATTGCTTTCGGAACATCACGCACCTCCAAGTTTGCAGAATGTCGACACGCAAAATGGCAAAGAATAAGCAACATGGAATCAAAATTTCCCCAAAGATCCATTTCCTTTGAGTCAGCACCCGATCTTAAGACAGCATCCATGTCTTTGACCACATCCATTTCTTCAACAGGATCCACTTCTTCAAAGATTAAGTCTTCGTGCAAAGGCATCCATTATTCAAAGATCAAGCACAAAGATCCATCATCATCTTTTGCAGCCAGTAGAGCAGCAATACAGCAAAGGTATCATTGAAACAAGCTTCTTCAGTCAGCATAGCATCAGTTGGCAAAGTGGCATAGCCTTCTTTCTGCAGGCAGCAGCACGACAATGACATCAAAACAGCAGCTCCAACAAGATGTCGGTACCCCAGTAGCTTCAATCAGCATAGCGGCATCGTGGCAACGACGTAACAGCATCAGTCTGGCTGTCGGATCTGGGCGTTGCTTGGGACTGGGCACGATAGATTAGGCGCTGCTTGGATTGGCGACGAAGCTGGGCGGAGGAGTGGGCTGGCAGCACTTGGGCGGACAGCAGCAAGGGCGGACCAGTGGGGCGCAGGCCATGGGGCGTGGCTGCAGAGCTAAGCAAGGCACGCAACAGGGGCGCAGCCCTGGGGTGCTGGAGCATGCTTGGGGCGTGGCTGGCTTGCTTATGCGGGATCTGGTGGCTGAAGCATCAACGGAGGCGTCTTGATGAGACACTGGGAGGGCTGACGGGCGCTGCTCGGCGCTGGCAGCAAGGCTGTAGCGGACTGTCTTGGCGATGGCTCAAGGCCTTGTCTTGGTGGCAAGGCTGGGTTTGGGCTGGAGCAGCAGGGGCAGGGCTTCAGGCGTGGTTGGCGCGGTGTGCGGACTTGGACGCGCTGGCGAACGGTTGTCCTCTGCTTTCCTTTCTCTTTGATTTCTCCTCCCCCTTATCGTTTTCTCTTTTCTCCTATTTATAAAAAAAACCTTTTTCACGAACCGAAGCACCGTAAAATCCCAACTTTCCGTAACCATATTGTGACCATAAGTCGAGGTTTTAATTAAAATTTAAAATTTAATTAATTAATTTTTTTTATTGCCTCGGGATGTGTATCCTCATGATGCCTCAGGATTTGTATTTGGGCATCCCGGGATTTGCATTTTTCTCAGGTCACCTCGAGATCTGCACTCGGGTGAGGTTGCCTCGAGATTATTATTTTATGATTATTTTATTTTATTTTATTTATTTAGTTATTATTTTTTAGACACAAACAATCAACTTGTGGAGATAATGCAGCAACATGCCCTTATTATTTTCATTGTACTAAAACTCGGGTTAATTACATAAATCGTCCCCCAACTTTCGACTTATTTCACTTTCGTCCCTCAACTTCAATTCGTAACAAAATCGTCCACCATCTTTCAAAAAATAACAAAACCGTCCCTCCAGCCGGTTGTCGGTCTTCCACAGGCCGACGTGGCGGTCACCAGCTGACTCACCCTGCCAAGTCAGATCGCTGACGTGGCAGCAAATAGAAGACTTTTCATCTGCGATTGCAAGTTTTTTCACGGCTGGTCCTCCAACTTTTATACGTTTCATTGATGGTCCCCCAACTTTAGAAAATTGTATAAAAGGTCCCTAATCTTTTTGTAAATTCAAAAAAAGTGCAGTGCAGTTAACACATTACATTACATTGTACATTGCAATCAAAGCACGTTTACAAATTCGTAACACATTACATTGTACATTGACAACAAAAATGAAATATAATCCTGCCCTGTACCCTACGAAAGGACTTCAAATTCCTGCCTTGCAAACAAATTACATGGGAACAGGTGCACAGATCCTGCCAACTTACAAGAAGACACATTGTACATTGCACAAAATAGATTCTGCCTTGCAAACATTACACATATATTGTATTGCAAAGAAATATGTTCATAACTTACAAAAATTCACATTCCAACTATATTCTGTCCTGTAAACAGCTACATTGCAAATAAAATATGTCCACAACTTACAAAAATTCACATTACAAAAATTAACATTGCTCTGTTTTGCATAATGTCCTCTCATGCAAACAAAATAAATTAAACATCTTCAAGATTACTTCCTTGCAACCACCATATCTGCACACAAGCTTTGTTTCCAAAAATCAGTGAATCTGCCCTACAAAACAAACTTTTCCCAAGTTAGTAAACATACTAAAACCTTATCCTTTCAAAGTTATGAAGTGGTTGCAATTCACCTGGATCTACATTACACAAATGTTGGGCCATCCTTATGAAGAAGTAGCTGGAATTAACCCTCCTCCACTAGAGACCTGTAAATTGAAAAAAAAAACAGAGTCAGATATTACAAGTTACAACATGATTTTTCTAACATTAAATTATAAATCAAATACTGACAGCATTCATGGGTTGCTCTGTAGTAGGGGCAGTTGATGATTCGCCAACCCTTGCCCTCTTTCTTTGACAACTCCTTTTGTTGTGCCCTATTTGTCCACACAGAGAACATGTCATTTGGACTCTTCCATGCTTAGTAGCCCTTCCCCTTGCTGCAGCTGCAGCAATCTCAAGCTCCTCTCTTTCTTTCCTCCTAGCCAAGGTCTTCCTTCCTTTTTTCTTCTCCAATTGATCAGGGGGGATTATAGGGACTGGTTCTTGTGGATGAGGCCACATGTCTACCCCATTAGTTGGTTGAATAATATGCCCATACACTTTGGCATATGTCATCACATAGTAACATTCATTAACAAAATTTTCAGGCACTTCATTGTTCCCATATATACATGCAATTGCATGCATACATGGGATACCAGTGAGGTCCCATCTTCTGCAGCTGCAGGTCCTTTCTGCCATATCACTTGTACCTTGGGGCCTCCTGAGAACACAGGTTCCCATAACATGACATGCTCCTTTGATTTATCCAACTTCTTTTGAATTTTAGGGCACAACAAGCCTCCCTTTCTTTGCATTTCTTCTTTCTTCTACCATAGCCTTGTCATCAACTTTGTTCTTATCATTTCCAGCATTGTAATGATAGGCTTTGTTCTAGCATCAAGTACATATTTGTTGAAACATTCACACAAGTTATTCAACAAAATGTCACACTTGGTTGTGGTTCTGAATGTAGATTTGCACCAATTCTCACAAGGCCTTTCTCTTATCCACTGTCTTGCTTCTTTTGACTTCTTCTCCATCTCATCCAAGTAATACTGCATTCTCTCAGGATAGCTGGCCTTGGCAATGTTCCATAGAAGATCCTTGAGCTCTTTTCCCTTGAATTTCTCTCTGAAGTTTTGATACATGTGTCTAACACACATTCTATGCTCTGAGTTTGGGAATAGATCTCTGACAGTGTTCATTAAACCCTGTAAGAAAACAGAACACATGTTCAATAAAAGAGTGAGCTAGCAAGTGGTTACAAATATTGAATTTAATTACCTTTTGTCTGTCACTCATAAATGTCCATTGTGAGCTATCAAATAGGTCCAAATCTGTGAATAAATTCAGCAAAACCATCTCTATGTGTCAGTATTTTCCTTCTCCACAATAGCCCAAGCAATGGGAAAAATGCAATCATTGGGATCTATGCCCACAGCAGATAACAGCACACCACCATGTGCACCTTCAGCCAAGCACCATCCAAACAAATTATGGGCCTACACCCACATAGAAAAGCATCTTTCAATGGTTTTAAACATATATATATTCCCCTCCATCTGCCCCCTTCCCATTTAAAGTTTACAGTGCTCCCTGGGTTTGTCTTCAACAATTCAGCCCTATACCTGTATAAATTTTTGTATTGTTCAGTAGCATCACCATAAATAGTTTTCAATGCCAAATCTTTGGCTCTCCATGCTTTCATCTTTGAAATTGTATAGCCCAAGTCCTCCTTGACAAAATGAATTAGTCCCTCAATGCTCCAAATTGGACAGCTTCTAAACTTTTCTAAATACATAGTGGCGAATCTCTTATAAGTCAAGTGATAGTTCTGATGCACCCTGCCACAAGTGTGGAGCAGATTACATGACTTGATCATCCATGTTGGGTTGTTTTTCTCCTTCATAAATTGTGGAGAGGCATGTATCCTAAATCCACATTTGAAGTAGCATTCAACAACTACTCTTCTATTGTCATTCTTCACAAACCTTACTTCAAATCTGTGTTTTATACTATGACTCTTATTTGCAATCTTTAAGTCCTCTCTATTTCTGAATAACATCCCAACCTTCAGCAAAGGATCAGCCATATCCCTCTCACTGTCAAACTCTGAATACCTTCTCCTTCTAGGTCTGTCAACATCACTTCCAGAGTCACTCCCACTGTGTAACTCATCAGAAGGAGCTAAATCTGAATCATCACCAGCAGATTCACCTCTGAGGTTATTATCTGGAACATAAGAAGGCATGGGTTGAGAATGTCACATTTGCCAGAGGGCCTTTCAACATCTGCCTGACATTGCTCAATATTCCTCTGCAGATCTTCATCCCCATCAACTAATTCATTTTCAGAGTCATGGAAATCATGGAATTCTATATTTTCCCCCTGCTCCCCTGCAACCCTCTGCTCCCCTTGATCCCCTTGCTCCCCTGCATCCCTCTGCTCCCCCTGCTCCCCTGCATCCCTCTGCTCCCCTGCATCCCTCTGCTCCCCTTGCTCAGGAATAACTGGTTGCTCAGCAATATATTCCCCCTGATCAGACATTCTCTGATTAGTGATCTCAGCCATATTAACAATAATAGCAGCTATACCAGCCATATCATCTAAATTGCCCCCCTGCTCCCCTTGCTCAGGAACAATACACTGATCATTCAAAATATCCAAATTAGGCAAATTACTCCCCTGCTCCCCCTGCTCATGAACAATTGGCTCAACCATATCTTCCCCACCTTTCGACCAAACCTTGGTGATCATCCAAGCCATGTATACTTCACCTTTCTCATTGGTACTCTTGGGTTTACACTTTCTCCTAGCCTCACTGCACCCAGCCTCATTTTCTTCTTCAATTTCTTCTATTACAACAGAAGACTTTGGCAGTTTTGATTTTACAAATGGGAATTCTTTTTCAAGCTCAGGAAGTGTCAACTGCTGAACATATACATCTACCTCACCATGGTATAAACACACATATCTAGCACTCTGTCATCATTGTCTAATGGCTTAAGTCCATTGTAAAATTCTCCAGAAGCTACCTTCCACTTATACTGAAGAAGTCCCTCAACTTCAAGATCTTGCAGTTTCATATCTAGAACTACCATTGACATTCGGTCATAATGAACCTCCTCCATAACTTCCACTTGTCCATTAAAATAACCTCACTCCCCCATATCTCCATTGTAGTGCAAATTCAGTGTAAATGAATTCTTGGGTTCGTTCTGATACTCTGTTATAGTAGAAATTGAAAATTAGGGAAGTGTTATATATTTAAACCCTAAACGGTGAGTAAAATCCAATTCTGTAAAAGTACACAAAAATTAATTAATTAAACCTACGTAATAGAACCCTAACCATCTAAACATGAGAAATTGGTGGGTAGATTACACCTCAAGTCCCTTGACTTTGAAAATAACCCCAAATCGAGGGACCAAAACAGACCTAGGGCCCAAAACAACATACCTTTTGGCATTTTCCCCTTCTTTGCTGGCCAGAATTGGGGTTGCTCCTTCTTCTTCCCCATTGTCGTCGAAAAACCCTACACCAGTGGAACTGAATGACGCGAGAAGCAAGAAGCGAAAGACGCGACGGTAGTGAACCGAAAGACGCGACCAAAGCGAAGCTCGACACGAGAAGCAGATTCACGGAGAGGCGATGTGTCCGTCGAGGCGACGAGCACGGCGAGGTGGCTTTTCACGTCGAGCAGGGCGGCAGCGCGTTCTCGATGAGGGGCTTTTGGGGAAAAGACGCTGACTTCAAGAAAGAGATTTGAGAGTGGGCATGGTGAGTCAGCCGTGAAAAAACTTGCAATTTTCTAAAGTTGGGGGACCATCAATGAAACGTATAAAAGTTGGAGGACTAGCCGTGAAAAAACTTACAATCGCAGATGAAAAGTCTTCTATTTCGCCACGTCGTGTCCGACTAGGTGGTGAGTCACCGGTGACCGCCACGTCGGCTGTGGAAGACCTAAGAACCATTTGGAGGGACGGTTTTGTTATTTTTTGAAAGATGGGGGACGATTTTGTTACGAATTGAAGTTGAGGGACGAAAGTGAAATAAGTCGAAAGTTGGGGGACGATTTATATAATTAACCCACTAAAACTCTGTAACAAAGTAGTGCAGAGTGCATATACAACTCACTTTTTATTATAAATAAATATGATTTATCATATTTTCCACACAAAAAAAGACTGAACAGGATTGGTACAGTATGTGAAGGTGGCCTTTGTTCTTTCACCTACCCACAAAGCTCTCAACATGCTTACAAGAAGAAACTCTTATATAGCTCACTTGTCACTGCTGATGTTCATCTTGACCAACCTAAACATATCCTCTTATGAACAGTATACTATTCAGCCACCAACATCACTGCTCAACATTTGGAAATATTTAAAGGAGACACGTTGCTTTGCCAGTTTGCCGGTTTGAACTTTGCCATTCATGTAAACCTTGATTAGATTTGGGTTCATGCATGGTGTTTAATCTCATGTCCTTTGGATTGACACTCATTGCCGCATTGAACGTTTCTGCAGTTCATTTGGCTCAATCTGTGTGCATCTTACTAGGATTAAGCTCCAAGTGGCACTTAATCAGTGTCATTAATTAAACACTAATCAGCTACATACAAAAAGAACAAACAAAACAGCTGGGATGATTGAATGACTCAGTATTCTTCAGTTTCAGGAGTAGTGTTGTTCACTCCTCCAAAACAAGAAAGCCTCACTTTCAACATTTCTTTTGAGTCAAATCAGTGTTGGAATGTGCTTTTCTCCATGAATTAAACCATATCTTGAATTGAATTTGCCAGCCTATTATTGCCTATGAAGTTGTGGAACAGGGGGGGATGGGGAGCTTAGAGGAAGCAGGCCAGAAGATGTTTCCTACTTCTCCAGACCCAATCATGATAGAACTTGACAGATTGGAGAACAGGATCAAAGGTGCATTCTGTTTTTTACTTTTTTTTTTGTTTATCTGAGATTTTGGTTCTCTTCTATCTGTTAAACAGAGATTAATTGCAGATAAGGAGAGGGAGCTGGGACTTGCTAATAATGAAATAAAGGCATTAAAAATGACAGAAGGAATGAAAGATAAAGTTGTTGTGGAGGTAATTAAGCTGATGCTTCGAAGCTCATAAATTAAAGATGTTCAATTTGTCATACTGAATATCAAACATTAATCCATGTTCTTTTCAAGCTGAGCAATGAGCTGATGAAATTGGATGAGAAGCTCAGAACAACTGAGAAGCAATTAGAGGATAAGGTGCCTCAACCATTTCTTAATTAAACTTCATTTAATTTTACTTGTCAAATTTGTTTGCTGAGAATTAAACAATGATCTCCAGAATCTAGAAATCAAGAAGCTAAGCAATGAGAAGAAAGATGCAATGGCTGCACAGTTTGCTGCTGAAGCAGCATTGAGAAGAGTTCATGCAGCTCAAAAGGATGAAGCACCTGTTTCAGTTGAATCTCCTATTGGGCCTCTTGAGTCCAAACTCAACATGTATAAAAATGAGGTATGACTCTGAAGTAATTGTTTCTCATTGATACTACAACACACAGAGCTTTAATTAAATTAATTTACTGACTGACATCTTTATGTCCCTGATTATAGATTGCCGCACTCCAAGAGGATAACAAGGCTTTGGAGAGCATTACAAAGTCAAAAGAGATGGCGCTGGTTGAAGCCGAGAAAATTCTGCGCGGTGCTCTGGAACGAGCTCTGGTTGTAGAGAATGTGCAGAACCAGAACTTCGAGTTGAGGAGACAAATAGAGATCTTACAGGCAAAGTCCGACACTTGCTTAATCAATGTTGATGATGAGATTAATTCAGGAGTTGATTGAACTCCTTACCAACTTGAATTTCTTATCATGCTTCAGGAGGAAAATAAACTTTTAGATAAAACAAACCGTCAAAAGATTGTGGAGATCGAAAAGCTTGCTCAAACTATTCATCAACTTGAGGAGTCTCTTCTTGCTAATGGTGCAACTACCAATGCTCTGCTTGAATATCAGCGCAAAGTTTCTGAATTAAATGTAAGGTTCTTCTCTGGTTTATTGCTCCTAAGAGTTCAGTTGATGGCTAGAATTATCTCAATACAGGAAGAGAAGAAGGAACTTGAGAGAGAGCTAGCAAAAGTTAAAGTATCAGCAAACCGAGTGGCGGCTGTGGTGGCCAATGAGGGGAAAGATGGAAATGACAAAGTCATGCCAGTGAAACAATGGCTGGATGAAAGGAAATACTTGCAGGTATTTATGAAATTTCTTCATCTCTGATTTTGCTATGAATTCTAAAAGCATAAAGCCACTATACATGATTTTCAGGGGGAGATTAATCGGTTGCGAGATAAACTAGTTGTCTCAGAGAGAACAGCTAAGGCAGATGCTCAGCGGAAAGTAAGAGATGTTTCAAGGACTTGGAAGTTCATTCATTCTATCATGTTTAGATTATAATAGAGTTTTAAGTTTTAACTCACTTCAGGATAAAGTCAGATTGAGTTTGAAGACATTAGAGGAAGGTACAAAGAATGTGAACAAAATCACAGCAGATTCTCCACATCCAAGTGTTGGACCGAAAACACGATCGTTATCTCAGCCAAGGCCTGCTTCTCTCCATGCAAACAGAGTCTTGAACAATGCCAGCTCCATCAGAAGTGTGAAGAGAGTAAACACACCAAAGGCTGTCAGCAACGCCAGAAAAAATTTGGTCCGAAAAGTTTCATGGACTCCAAGGAGTAAACTCTCTGATGATTGTGGGAAGGTTGATGAGATTGTTTCAGAAGAAGTAGACATCTCTGCAGGGAAAAAAGAAGATGGATGTGATGATATGGTTTCAGGTTTCCTTTACAAGAGACTACAAAAGGAGGTTATTAGCCTGAGAAAATCACAGGAAGTCAAAGATGGCATGTTGATTGCTAAAGAAGATGAAATCAAGGTAATTAATTAATTAATGTACACCATTTCTTTTATTTCTGAAGATGCAATCTGTTATCAGTCTGTAACTTGTTTACAATCTTTCTGCAGATGCTTCTTAGAAAGGTCGATGCACTAACAACAAAGGCTAAGCAATCAGATTCTACAAAAGTGAAAAAGGAAGCAGCAGCTAAGTCTAGAGTAAAAGAATCAGAAATAGTTAAGAAGAAAAACATCCAAGAAAACATCAACAAAAGGATGAGCAGCAATCCTAAAAGGTAATGTAATTATCTTCAAATTAAATCATTCATTGACGAAGACTGTGACCGAGAAAGTGAGAATCCTTAATTATCACTGGTCTGGAATTTGCAGAACTGTGAAGCACCATGCAGCTTCTACAAACTCAAACAGAAGAGAGACCACCACTGTCAAGTGATTGAAGTGCATGCATGATTCAAAGAAGCGTCAAACTTCGCAGAAATTGTATCAATGTTTATGCTGAAAGAAGAGTAATTTCAATACTCTGTATTATGTATACTAAAACATCTGGAATTGAAAATGAACATCATCAATGAATGTTTGAAGCATGGCCACAAAACATTGTTTTTTTTTCTCTTTTTTTTGGCGTGTGTGTGTGTATAAATAGAGCACAGAAGAAGAGACAAAGGTGGTGGAGCCGCATCAAGGAATCATGGATCAATTAAACCAGCTCACAAGTTGGTAAGCAGTACCAATCATAAATGGAACAAAAAGCCATCTATGGAGAAGGGAACATGCATGTTTAATGGCCTCTATTATATATATATTATTATAATTCCAAATCCAAAGGCTTCATTCTTTTATCTTTATGTATAGACTCATTTATATATCCTCACACATACACACTAACACATGACACTAGTGTGTCAACTTATTTCTGAAGGAGATTCTGAAGGAGAGATGGAATAATAAGAGCCGTGCGATGAATCACATGATGGTGCATTGGGATGTGTTATCCTCGCAAATGAACTGGTAGGTCCTGGGGCACCTAGACCCATACCCAGAGCCGCAGCCACAGCCACAGCCACCGCCACCGCCACCGTAATAGTAGCCTGGTGGGCCCATGGGTTGACTGTAAACCATTACAGCTGGAGGCCCCTGATTGGACCAGGAGTAAACCATACCACACGAGGCGCACTTCGTTCCCCCATACATCCCCACGTAGCAAGGCCTAGCGCAGCAAACCGGTCCGGGCGGTTCGGGTTTCTTTGCAGGTGGAGGAGGATCCGGTTTCTTCTCGGGCGGCGGAGGATCGGGCTTCTTCTCAGGTGGCGGATCGGGCTTTTTCTCGGGTGGCGGATCGGGTTTTTTCTCTGGAGGTGGATCGGGTTTTTTTTCGGGTGGCGGATCGGGTTTTTTCTCGGGTGGCGGATCGGGTTTTTTCTGTTCAGCAGGGGGAGGAGGAGGAGGCGGCTTGTCTTCTTTGATGTGGATCTCTTTGATGATCTTGCAAGCCTTGCAGAGGAGCTTTCTTTTCAGACAGTGGGGATCGAAGGGCCCGGAGATGGTCACTATGTTGTTCTTCTCGTCATAAGCGATCAGCTTGATGTTCTCTCGATCTTGCATGCATGAAAAATATTAAGTAAAAAAGCTCTCCTTTTTTTTCATTTGAAACTAATCAATGATAATCTATATATATATGTATACCTTGGATCTTGCATATGAGTTTTTTTATCTTTCTGTTGCATTGGCAGCATCCCAGATCCACTTTCAATATTAATGTGGAGAACTGTAAAAAGTTAACTATAATGAATCAGTGGACTTAGCTGGAGAAGAAGAAGAAGAAGAACAGAGACCACACACATGAGCGTGCGCGTTTGGATGAAAATGACAATTTCTAGTTTTAAAAAAAGGTGACAGAACAAAAAATCTCTGCAGCTTTATAAGTTATATATATATATATATAGTGACCAAAGAAAACAGAAAAGGATTGGATCAATAAAAAAGAAAGATATAGAGAGGTTATTTGATCAAGACTGCAAAATGATGCAAGAGAATATTCTTCAACTTAAAAGACATTGGCATATTGAAAAAGTGAAGTGAAGTGAAGATTAATCTCTCACCTTGCCTGACATCTCTTTTCCTTCTCCTAGCTTGTTCTTCCTGTGAGGACTGAGATGCTGAGATCCAAGAGTAGAAGAAGATCAGAGAGAGAGAGAGAGAGATGGTTGAGAGAAAAAGAAGAGGAGAAGGATGAAGGACTACTCTTCTCCTCATCCCCTTATTATTGAAGCTTTGGTAACATGTTCATCCAATGGGGTTGTGACACGTAGTCCAAGAGAACTAAACTTTCACGTCACTTAATAGATTGGTAGTGTCCTGCAGCTGGCTGAGTCACGAATGCATGGCCTTTGCTCCAACCCAACAACATGAAAGAAATGAGCATCAGCGCCCCCCCTACCCCGGTCCCACTCGAATAAGAATTTCTTTTAGATCAGTACCTACGTACTTAGAATATCATCATTATATGAAGAAAAGAACCAACTTTTTACTTAACCCTTCTTCAAAGCTTCCACCCTCTTCACCACCTTTCATTTTATTCTCAATTAATTCCAACTTCCAAGTAGTTGGACTTAATTTGTTCTACTTAATTATATTTTTGGAGAGAGAACCAGTCAAACAGTATTCTTCTAGTTCACTCCTAGTGACATTTTTTTTTTACATATGATGAGTTAATGAAGGTGTCCATTTGTATGCATATATATGATGATGAATGTATCTCATCAGTTTGAAAAAAGAAGACAAAAGGAAGTTGGAAAGCTAATTAAACTTTTTACTGAATTAATGTCGGCAAAAGAATGAAAGACTTTTCAAGGTTTGAGAATAAATTTCCTTTTCAAGTTCGTTGAAGTGCATGTGCTGATGCTAACCTTTCACTTTACTGCTGATTACTTAATTTAATGCCATTTCTGCACATGAGATATATATAATATATATATATATAGCTTCATGAATTCCCTCTCATCTCTTTTCACTTATTATAAGGTTATTTAATTAATATTTAAACCGATCGACAGTAAAATTAACATGGATACTTAACATGTATTTAATTAACTGATGTAGACTTGTTGTGTGTGTGATATATATTTCTGAATGTTATTGCAACCCTGTACATGGGCATGCATATATTGCATATATATATGCATTGTGAAACCCAGCTGGGAGAAACACTTTATCAGAAGAGAGAAAAAGAAAGGAAATTAAGGTGAGGTGTTGAGGAGTATTATCTTGTAAATATCCTGTGAATCTTATCTTTTCCATACTTTGTCAATCATATCTCTAGGATTGGTTGTTAGTGATTGATTGACCATATCTTTCATATTGTTGGGATTCTTCTCCCTCTTGTAACTATTAATATCCTTGCCTATGTATCATTGTTACTGCAGAGAAAGTAAATACAAAACCTATCTTGTGATTATATGGTATCGTGTATTTGGGTTGCTTTCCACCATGTCCAACCCTACGCCGTCCGGCCAAGCCTGACTTCTCTTGGCGACCGGCTCGACTTCTCCGATCCATTTTGAGATCCGTCGGTCACCATCAAGCTTGATCGTCACAACTTTTCTCTCTGGCGCAACACCATTACGGCCTCTCTCCGGGCATTTGACTTGGAGGACTTCGGTCTTTGCACTCCAACCCTCCCACGAGTTCAAACCCGAGTCTTTGGCGTCCTGCGCCTCCGGAGCCTAACCCGGACTTTGCTGCTTGGCGTCGCCGCGATCGATTCGTCCTTCTCTGGCTTCGATCTACGTTGACTGAGCGCGCCCTCGCGCTCGTTGTTCGTGCCACATCTGCGCACGATGCATGGACCACTCTTGACCGTACGTTCCAGGCTCAAACACGGGCTCGTCGTATGGCCCTCAAGAATCAACTGCAGTCGCTGATGAAAGGCTCCTTATCTATCCAGGGAGTATGTCGAAAGCGTAAACGGGTATTGCCGATGATCTCACTGAATATCTTCATCCTGTTTCCAATGAAGATCTCGTTGGTCACATTCTCAATGGCCTTGATAGCTCTTATGGCCCGTTCGTCTCTGCCTTCATGATGAAAACGGAGGATGTTCATGTGGGCCGAACTTCGTTGGCCTCCTAACCCGAGGAGGAGGGCGGCTTGCTCTTGACACCACGCAGCGGCACGCTCAACCTACCATCTTGCCCTCGCCCACGCCCTCCTGCATCGCTTTGCTCGCCCGGCTCATCGCGCTACGGCCCGTCATTCTTCTCGCAACAACCGCTCGCCGTCTCGCCACGTTGACTCTCGTGGCCGTGACAACGGCCGCCTGCGTGATCACAACCGCTCCTCGGCGACGCCTCTTAGACGCGTCGCCCGTCGCACTTTCGGTGTCAAATTTGTGGGAAGATGGGACACCCGGCCATTGACTGCTTTAATCGTAACAACCATACTGATTATCCGGCTCGCCAGTTCCAGTCTCGTCCTTCTGAGCGGTCAGCTAACTATGCGTCACCATCTGGCATTTGTTGATCCTTCACCGGTGCCGACAGCTGGCTCTTGATCATGTCACCCCAGATTTGAACAAGCTCACCATTTCTGATGAGTATCGTGGTGATGACAAACTCCTCGTTGGTAACGGTAACCAATTACTTATTTCGCATTATGGCTCTACTATTTTCCTGCTATGTCTAATTCCGTTTGTCTCAAAGACATTCTTGTTGTTCCTCATCTTACCAAGAGCCTTCTCGGTGTTTCCAAACTTATTACGTGATAATCCTACTTTTATGGAATTTCATCACGACCATTGTGTTCTTAAGACTCTGCAGGGAACACCCCTCCTTCGAGGGGTCGTTGACCACGGCCTCTACCGTCTCCAGACACCATCCTCATCCGCCCGGCCTCCTCCCACTGCACTGTTTGGCGCCCGTACGACTCTACATGGTTGGCATCGTCGCTTGGCTCATCCTCATGAACACATCCTTCGTCGTCTCGTGTCTCAATTTCGTCTCCCTGTTAGTTCACATAACTTTCCTACTGTTTGTGATGCCTGTCAGTTAGGCAAGAGTCGTCGTTTTCATCTTCCTAGCTCTCATGTTAGTTCAAATAAACCATTCGATCTTGTGTACTCGGATGTTTGGGGTCCTGCCCCGTTTGTGTCCTTTAGTGGAAATCGTTATTTTGTGTTCTTCATTGATGATGCTACTAAATTCATTTGGATTTATTTTCTTACTCATAAATCTCAAGTGTTTACCGTCTTCCTTCACTTTAAGGCTATGGTTCAAACACAATTCGGGTGTACCATCAAGTCTCTCCAAACTGATTGGGGTGGTGAATTTCGCAGTGTATCCACCTTTCTATCTACTCATGGTATCTCTCATCGTGTCTCTTGTCCCCACACTTTCGGGGAGCAAAGCGGGCGAGCGCCCTTAATAGAGTCATCGTTGAAAAGGGTTTGACTCTTCTCGCTCAATCCTCCTTACCTTTCCAATTAGGAACAAGCCTTCCATATTGCTACTTTTCTCCATAACTTGGTACTATTCTTGCTTTCTTTGAACTATGAATCCCCTTATCAAAAACTCTTCTCGGGATTCAGTTATGCCTTCCTCAAAACTTTTGGGTGTCTCTGCTATCCACTCTTACGACCTTACAATAAGCATAAAGCTGGATTTCCGGTCTCTTCCTTGTGTGTTTTGGGTTTTGACTCCAAGCATAAAGGTTATCTTTGTCTCCATGTTCCTTCTTCTCGTCTCTATATTGCTCGTCATGTTGTGTTTAATGAGGATGTTTTTCCCTATGCTAACCATGTTGGATGCGTCTCTGATTGCCTCTCCCAACCAAGACCACTGAACCCACCTCTGCACCATCGTATCTCCTTGAGCAAGTCACGCACCCATCTCCACACCAACACCGGATCTCCCCTGTTGCTGTTCCTCTTCCCCCTTCTCCTCCAAATAATGGTCCGCCACCGACACCTCCTCGGCCTTATCCTAACGCCCCCTCCTATTTTCGGGCCTCGGATACTACCTCTCATTCCATGACCACCAGGGCCCGAACACACACCCTCAAACCAAAATCCTTCCATGCCACCCGTCACCCTATCATTCCGGATCCTACATCCTCTCCCCTCCAAGAACCCACAACCTATCATCAGGCCAGCAAACATTCTTGTTGGCAACAGGCTATGCAGGCTGAATATAGTGCTTTATTGCGTAATAATACTTGGTCGCTTGTACCACGTCGGTGATACTAATGCGGTTGGTTGTAAGTGGGTTTCTGAGGATCAAAAGGAGAGCTGATGGTTCTATTGAGCGCTACAAAGCTCGACTTGTTGCCAAGGGGTTCCACCAAGAGGAAGGAGTCGACTATTTTGACACGTTTAGTCCGGTTGTCAAGCCAACAACAGTTCGACTTGTGCTCTCTCTAGCCCTTTCTAAGGGTTGGTCTGTTCGCCAACTTGATATCAACAATGCCTTCCTCAATGGTGAGTTGCAGGAAACTGTCTTTATGGAGCAACCGAAAGGATTTGTTAATTCTGCTTTTCCACTCCATGTCTGCAAACTTCACAAAGCTCTATATGGCCTCAAGCAAGCGCCCCGTGCATGGTTTAATAAGCTCAAGAATTTCCTTCTCTCTACTGGTTTTCGGGCTTGTCATTCTGACACTTCCTTATTTGTTCATCACTCGCCCACAACGGCTATCTATCTCCTTGTCTATGTTGATGACATCATTATTACAGGCAGTGATCCATCCTTCATTTCTCGGTTCATTGGAGTGCTCAACAACACTTTCTCCTTAAAGGATTTGGGACCACTGCATTACTTTCTGGGTGTTGAAGTGCTCAAGCACGAGTGCAGTCTATTTACGTCCCAATCCAAGTACATACGGGACATTCTTTCTCGTTGCAACATGGTGATGTGAAGCCCTTGCCGACACTTTGCATCAATTCACCGGCTTTGCAAGTCCGGGACTCCTGGCGATGATGCTCGTCTCTATCGTCGAGGGTTGTTGGGTCTTTACAATATGCTACCCTCACTCGTCACGAGATTGCTTATGTCAATCGTCAGCGTCTGTCAATTTATGCACTCTCCCACACAAGATCAGCGGAAGGCCGCCAAAGCGCATTCTTCCGGTACCTTCAAAGGCCGCGATTGAGCATGGCCTTCTTCTTCGTCCGTGTTCTCAACCTCAACCGTGCCTACTCGATCTGCGGTTGGTTGTGCGATTACGATGATTGCCGCTCTCAATACGGCTTTGCTATTTATTTCGGTCCCAATTTGATCGGTTGGACCTCTACTTAAACAGCGTGTCGTGGCTCGCTGGCCGAGAATTTACGTGCCCTTGCATACACGGCCGGTGAATTGGTCCGGCTCCGGTGACCGGTGAACTTGGCGTCTGTCACATCCACCACGCCTTTTGTGTGACAATCTTGGGGCCACTTTCATGTCAGCTAATCCAGTCATTGGCTCTCGTTCCAAGCACATTCACTTAGACTATTACTTTGTACGAGAGCGTGTTGATGCTGGCCTCCTCAAAGTCAGTCATGTTGTTTCTGCAGATCAAGTGGCCGACATCTTCACTAAACCACTCAGCTCGTCTTCATTCGGTACTTTACGGTCCAAGCTTCAAGTTCGGTCCCGTACTTGAGCTTGCCGGGGGGTATTATCTTGTAAATATCCTGTGAATCTTATCTTTCCATACTTTGTCAATCATATCTCTAGGATTGGTTGTTAGTGATTGATTGACCATATCTTTCATATTGTTGGGATTCTTCTCCCTCTTGTAACTATTAATATCCTTGCCTATGTATCATTGTTCTGCAGAGAAAGTAAATACAAAACCTATCTTGTGATTATAAGGAGAGTGGTTGGATGTGTGGTTTTCATGCTAAGAGACAAGATGACATTAGAGAAAGACGACGAACAGAATAGAAGAGAATCTTGCTACATTTCAATATCAAAGTGAAAGAGATATATAATGGGACCTAATCAAGTTTCTTAGTTTAATGATCTCCCTTTCATGAAACTTTTAGCTTATTTGTTCTTTGAGAACCCTTTTAGTAAAAGCTACAAAAAATAAAATGATCACTTTTACTTTTAAAATATATATATATATATATATATATATATATATATATATATATGGAGAGACAATAAGATAACCATGAGCCTTTAATTTTCCCTTGTTTACTCTCATTTGATTCTATTAATTTTACTCTCAAAGTTGAATGCATATATATATATGGAAGCTAGGAGCATTAATTTGGAGATGGAAAGGTAAGTTTGCTAAACATCTTAATTCATTATCCAACCACACCACCTAATGTAATGTCATAAACATGTTTCCCATAAATACAAGTAACAATCAGTGTTTCCATTTTGGTGAGACAGTACTAATCAATGAGGTTTAGGTAAATTAATGGATCAAATTAATTGGTATTATAGATTGCAAAACAAGATAACATTGATGCAAGTGTCTGACTAAAATCTCTTGCCTAACCTAGTACGTCTATATCTGTTGCCAACTTGTTCATCTCTCATTAGTGTGTTGAAAAAAAAAGGACGGTTCTGCTCTCATTTTGATCAATTTAATATACCTAATAGTAATATTAGTACATATATAATTAGTCAAATTTGTTTAATTTAAGAACCGATCATTTCATTTTCGTCCTTTAATAAAGCGGGATTAGACATATATATATATATATATATATATATATATATATATATATGTGTGTGTGTGTGTGTGTGTGTGTGTGTGTGTGTGTGTGTTACAATCAGGCCGGCCAGATGTCCGGCCGCCTCCGGTCGGCCTGATTGTAATATTTTTATTATCTATTATATATATAAAAGATATATTATATATTTTTTATAATATATTTAGATATATATTGATTTATTTATATATTTTAAACAATATATAGATATGTATACATAATTTTTAAATTTATCTGTATATATATACATGTATTCTGAAGATGAGATAATTTAAAAAATATATATACATATCTATATACTAGTTAAAATATATAGATAAATCAATATATATTTAAATACATTATAAAAAATATAATATTATATATATATATATACTATATTAGAGTAGTGATAGGATCAGGCCGGCCGCAAGTCCTAACATATATATAATATATATATTTCAATCATATTCATGAAAAATATGAACACCCTATCTCTCAATATTTCTGTTCTCTGGTCCAACCACTGCTGAATGAGAGGAGAATTCTGAAGGTGGGGCCAAAGATGACAGATTCTATCCACAATTCCAAGTATAAGATATGAGATGTGTGATGGATAGTAGACTACCTCACAGGAAAGAAAGAAAGAAAGATGGCTAAGGCTTTATCAATCCATCTTCCCACCTCCATTGGTGGTGCTACAACCTTCATATCCAAACCTTCTTCCTTGTACTACCCTTCCCATCTCTGGGCAAAAGTTATCAAACCAACCAAAGTTCATGCAAAACTAGGCAAGAAGAGGCTTGCTGTATTAAATCAGTTTCATCTGTTGCACAGATGGTTGATTGTAATTCTTATTATATGTAGGTGGAGGGACGGAGAGAGAGATCAAGAGTGGCGAGAAGAAGAAGTTCATTACCAAAGAAGAGGAACCAGATCAGTAAGAACAAGCTTCTTCTCTCTGTATAGTGTATATTCTCTTGTTCATCATATTCAGAGTAAATGAAAATGCAGTCATAGTCTCATCCTAGCATCTAAACACCGGTTTCAGAGAGAGATATACCAGAGCTCCCAATACCTGGAAGCAAACATAACGGAGATGGATGTATAATGTTGTGTAGGTACTGGCAGACAGCAGGGGAGAGGAAGGGAGAGAACCCGATGACAACACCATTGCCCTACATCATCATCTTTGGCATGTCTACACCTTTGTCATCCTTGCAATTGCTTTTGCTAATGGCTGGATCAAGGTGCCTGTCAGGTGAACTCCAAAGGAAGCCACTGCTGGATGGATAAATCTCTTCAAAATTTTCTGGAAATCTTACCAATTGTAACAGATGCTCTGCTGGAGCACCTTTTATCATCAGAAAATTTCTGTCTTGTCTTATGTTCATGTTGTGGTGTAGAATCACAAACAAACAAAGTGAAATGGTGAATCTAAGTTTAGACCTACAATCACCAATGTGATAAGATACCAAATATTGATTGATTAACAGATATAGAAAATAGTTGTCCTACAATCAGACAGATTAAGAAGTTCACCAAAGATGGATATGATGATCCAACTGAAACACCAACCAACATGCAGAATCTATTCAAGTAAGGATGATGCATACCCTTACAGTTACAGCAAATGGTCCACTTTTATGCCTTACAAGTTCCAGGGACCAGGATTCTCAGCGGGAATATTTATCAAACTCAGATTCACGGCAATGAGGATCCAGCCAATCACGACGAGAACCTTTCGGCATGTTGGTGTTGGTTACCTTGCTGCCAACAAGCTCTCGTAAGCTCTCTACCTTGTTCTCACGCCCTGCACCACCAAACTTTCGATCTGCTTCCTTCAGCTTATGCTTGAACCGCTGCTTATGGCTGCCAGCAGTAGGATCCTGTTGCTTGGTTTGAGAAGGTGGTGCCCCGTGAGGTCCCAAATATATCTTCTCTTCCTCTTTGATTAACTGTTTGCAAGCCTGTACTAATCAGAGTCATATCTCCTTATGCAGGAAACTGATTTAGATGATCAAAATGCTATGTTCTTATTTAACAGTAATGTATTTAGCAAAGGTTTTTTTCTAGAGCTGCATAACCAAGGCTTTGAGAATTAACAAGAGACACCTCTATTACCTACCTTTGGTGGAACTTTAGGATCTATAACTTCAGGAACATTTTTCTCAGCAGGTTCAGACTCTCCGACTGACAGACTCGGGATCACAAAATCGTCGCTGTCTGTAACATATAAACCAAAAATAGCATGACACTTTCCATGATTTACATTAGTTTTCCTGCCAGCTTAGTTCAAAATCATAGAGCAAGAAAACAAAATAAACCCATATCCCGGGAAAATTCGTAGATAGAAAACTACTGGATAAATCTCATATTGCTTATAATGCAAGGCTTGCAAGCAACTCTGACTTGCTTAATAATTCTATAATGTACATAACCTTACAATAAGCTACTTCATCAAGTTTTGAGCTTTCATTCTTATGCCAACTCTCATTACGTCACTACCATGGTAAGATTCCTTTAGTTACCTTAGATTTCCACATCCTATGCCCCACTCACACAAACATAGTACTTACTGATTCAAAACGATTTCGAATACTTGTTGTTTTTGTTACTTGCTTAAGTATCAAATTGTGCATCAACTCCAAATGGTTTGGGCCATGCAAGCCAAAGAAACTTATACTAGTGGGAAAACTACAAACAAAGTTATTGCATTAATTAGATGGTGGACTGGAAAAACCTTCAAGCATACAGCTTTCCTATGCACTGAACACCATTCAACAGGTCAAGTTTATGATTCCTGCTTACCCTGTCCTCCAAACCCCAAAATTGGCTTGATTTTTCAGTCTATCTGCAACACAAACATATTGAAAGGAACAGACTCAACAGTCACAATCAAACCGGGAGATCTATCATCTAGAACACTATTATAATCTAAAAGGTTCCGCATCTAATTCAAGCCTATGCAAAGATTTCAGGAAATAAAGCATTAGCTCAAATCAATAACAACCAGATCCCTAAACAGGAAACTTTATCACCTACAAATAAACAATAGATCATAGTTTGAAGGAAAAAAAATCGCAATTTCTTCATCAGAACCGCAAAAAAAAAGCAGGAACAAACAAATCGTGGATCTTAAGCCAAGAACCTAGACCAAGGTTTAAAGAAAATAACTTAAAACGAGTATAAAAATCCAAAATTATCGACTTGAAAACACAAAAGGAACGAGAGACCTCACCCCACTCATGCTCTTCCACTGATGGAGCGTATTGGCTCAGAGAGGGATCCATGGAGCGCAGACGCACATGGGCTTCAGCAGCCGCCGGGGCGCGAGAGCCCGGAGAAATCTCTCTATTTCACGGATTCCAACAAAGAGAAAGCAATCGAAGACTAGGAACTAATAAGGGAAAGAGAGGCAGCCTCCTTCCAGTGCGAATGGCGATTGCTCTATCGTTCTTTCTTCTGGGGCGGAGGAGTTCAAATGACGGAAATAGCCCTGCGAATACTTTTGAAGGATATTTACAAATTACTCCCTCATATGTTCACAATCACACATTCCTCATCGAAGTGAGAAGCAAATGACCTGATCCCGAGGCACCGAGACTCACTCACCTGAACGTCAATATCTTTATAATAGCTTGTTAAAATGGTATTTTCAAAGGGGCAATATGTAAAAAATCCAAAGGCACCATCCAATTAACCCCAAAACCCGAGCATTTGTTTTCGGCCGCCAAAACCCTTCAGCCATCGCCATGGCCCAAATCCTCCGATCTCGATCTCGACTCCTCTATTCCTACTTGTCCCCCATCGCCGCAGCTAAGAACATCACCAGGCCCTTCTCCTCCGCGACGGTCTCCGCCAAGCCTCCCTATGAGCCCTTGCTCAACGACCAGATGCCCCCGCCGCCTCCCACATCCTCCCCTCCCTCCGCCCCTGCGAGCCGATCTTGGGGCTTCTTCAAGTTTGGTGCTGTTGCCGCCCTCACCGGCGCCGTTGGAGCCGCCGGCTATGCAACCTATGGTTTCTCCCTCTCTCTCTTTGTCGCTCACACACGCATACTTATTCTCCTTTTTTTTTTTTTTTTGGAGTTTTCAGCTTATTGTGTTCGATTGGATTCTTTTGATTGAATCTTGACTGCAAGATACCTTTATCAAGGAAGGGGCAAAATGCCGTGGGTTTTGATCATATCCCGGTTCTTGGAAATATAGGGTTGTAATTGAATTGTTTCTTGAATTTTAGGGACAGTGAAATGATCTCATAGGTTTTCTTGAAAACTGAAGGGAAGCTGAAGAGCTGCATTAGCTAGGGTTGTAAATGAATGATTCATTAATTCTTGACTTGTATGGAAGGCAAAATGACCTCTTAGGGTTTCTTGAAAAACTGAGGAGAGTTGAACAACTGCGACCATTGGACCAGTGCTATGTGAGATTGCTCTTGATTTATGATAAGTTTGTTTCTTGGGCTTTGCTGTTTGTGGACTTCCTTATGATCTTTTAATTTCAATCCTTGTTCTGGGATTTTCCTTGCTGCCTTTACTTAATAAAAGTTCTTTTTACGTATCAATTATTTTTTTTATTACATACATTCTTGGAAATATTTGGTTTTATTTGAATGAATTCTTGGATTGAATGGGAAGTAAAATGATTTCATAGAGTTTCTTGAGAAGTGATGGAAAGCTGAATTACTGCATTGATATGTTACTATGAGCCATTTGATGTGAGATTGATCTTATGCTTGGTTCATTTCTCAGTTGTGAATTGAAGGATCTTGGATTCATGGCAATAATCTCTAATGCCAATCCTTTCTCTGGGATTTGCCATGCTGCTTTTTGTTCAATATATATTCTTTTAACCCACCAAATATTTTGTTATGGTCCTAAGTATTTTAGTTCTTTCTTGTGAAGTCTTCAATCACATGTTTAACTGTAAAATTTCTGTATAATCCATTTTGCTTCATGTTAGTTTATGTAATTCCATTTTGTGCTCTCTAAAAACATAATTTAAATTTTTTTCTTTGTTTTGATGAGTATAATACTGTGAATCTATATCTCATTGAGGAATAATGGCAGTTCTACGCCTGAAAATTCTTTGTTGCATTATTTTCTTTGTATGCTCTTACATGCAGCATATTCGATGGATGAAGTGGACCAAAAGTTGAGAGCCTTGCGGGAGTTATCTTCAAAAAATTCAGTGCCGGATGATGCATCTAGTATTGAAGTAAGTATGGTCATCTTCAGATTAAGCATTTTGAAGTTTGAGATGGTTCAGTTTTCATAAGAAAATTAATTTTAAAGCCATGTTTTTATTTTATTTTGTGAATTTCAAACTTTTATATCTGATGTGCTGACTGAAGATTTGAAACACACTAAGATGTTTAAGTTCTTAATTTTAGATTGTTACTAAGAATAATCTAAGTATATTATTTTAAGCTTATGTACACTAGGGAGCACCGATACGGACCGCAGCGACACGGACCACGACGACTTACGGACACGTCGACCGCGGCATTTTTAGAAAAGTAGGACCTTGGACACGTTGGGACACGTTGAATATATATAATATTTTGATAGAATATAGTTATTAGATTTCATTTCATCATATCAAATAATCTATAAATTTCACACAAAAAATTAAAAGAATAAAACAATAATTCTATCCATTAATATTTTACTTAATTGATTCTATTATTTTTCCATAAAAGTATTATAGATTGATGATAAAGGGTCTAGAGAAAGGACACAATTGGTAAGAGAAAATTGAAGAACATGCAATATAGAAATTCTTTTTTTGTTTTTAAAGTATTTATGACATTTTTCATTTTAAAGAAAAGATTGTTTAAAAATTCAGTGTTTTAAAATAAAAAAAAGAGTTAATTGTTGATTTTATGAAAATGTGGGGTGTTTTTATATTTACAACATAAAATTAAGAGGATTTTTTTTATTGGTATCCATTAGTTCACCCATATTTTAATTATAACCATCTGAATAAAAAAATAAAAAAATAAAAAAATATAGAGAAAGGAAGAGGTCCTTTTTCACACTCATGACTTCATATGGCCTTTGGCCACATAGCTGCATTTAAAAGCTTACACTTGTTCCAATATAAACCAAAATGGCCATTTTTCCAAACCCCAGCTTTGTTATCTTGTTCATATGAACTGATCGAGGTCATGAGGAGCTCCTGCTTTCCCCTTTCATGGCGCCCTCTCTACCGTTTCCTCCTCTTCTCCCGGCTCCCCGCCTTCTTCCTTCTCCCACTGCCCTACCACCTTCACCCGCTCTCCTTCTTTGGCCTCCAGAACATCAACCTCCTCTACGGTCCTTCACCGGCGTTGTGCTGCGCCGCTCCGACCTCCTGGCTGCGTCCTTCCTCCTCACCGTCGTCCGTTTCCTCGCTGAGCCCGAAGATCACCAACTGTGTCCCCGTCTTCAACTCCATTATCGGATCTCACTTCAAACCGCTTACTCCATCAAGACTCTGAGCCTCATCGTGACCTCACATGCCATGACGCGTGTATGGGCGTGTCGAGACGGAAAAAATAAATGAATAAATTAGGACACGAAATTCACCGTATTTGACTGCGTGATTTGCACGTGTGCGGCGGCGTCAATCCGTGTATGCGGGAACGATACCGATCACGCGGTACATTAGGTAATTGAGCGTGTCGGTGTTTCATAGTATGTACATATGCATACACTGTACTGTTTATTGTTTCTGGAAAATTAAATTTTCGCCATCTTCTAGTGTTGCGACAATTTGACTATTCAATTCTCATTTTAACACTGCTTTCTTTGGGGATCAGAATCTTATGATTATTCTCTTGTGCAGAAGTATCAGGCTTTGGTTTACTCAACAGCTCTGAAGGGTGAGGCTTGTCTCTCTTTACTTTTTTTCTCCTTATTTCTCTATGCCCCAGAAATGACTTGTAATTATCACATCCTACTAGATTTTCATGGCTAAATGTGATAGACATACAAGCATATATTCATGTGAACTTAAAATGCTATTTTTATGTTGATTGCATATAGGTAGCAAGAAGCCTTGAACATGCATAGTCAAATTGTAGGTATTTTCTCTGAATTCTTTTAATATTTCTTGAGATTCAAGCTTGAAATATATATATATATATATATATATATATATATATATATATATATAACTGTTTAAGTTGACAAAGATACGATGGACACTAGTAAAGTTGGAGTGCTCATGAAACATAATTCTATAATATTCACTACACTTCAAAATATAAGTAGTTATAGGTGTTGCACTATTGTCACTATTGACAAATATTTATTGATAAACTGAACAAACCAATCCAGAATTAAAGATTTATACCCTAAAGATTAGACAGGATGATAAGAATTATCTTCTAGACAGTCATCATTCTCTATAGGGTCATAAACCTCTCACTTCAACTTGTCTTTTTTATTGGCAATAATATTCTCTACCATCCCCTTCTATAGAATTAGAATTTGTGCTTGTTGGCATGGTCCAAGACTTGCACGTTTCATTTCATTCTACCTAAGCTACTCTCCGATTATGCGTGCAAATATAATTCATTACTATAATCTTCAACTATATATATATTCTTCTGGTTATGATTCAGAATAAATTGAACCTCTCTTTTGTTGAAACCCTCATTATCCATCATATAGTCACCTAGGGAGGTGCAGCATTTACCTTTTCCTTAAAAACTGTGAGAAACTCATGGTGGAGAGGGTTGGGGTATGTTCCTTTTCTTTTTCTTTTTTTTTTTATCTTCCATTTGAAATTGGAGCCATGTTTTCTAGATGGTTGGGAATTGAGAGAAGTAAGGACCTTGAGCAAGATTACATTAGATTGAGGAAGGACAACAATTGACTGTTTAAATAGAATATATCACACTTAGGGTTGGGTCAAACCTATATTTATTGAGGATCACATTTGATCTGCAGACAATATAATATAATCCGTTAACTCTTAACATATCTGACAGAGGGATCATGTGTGTAGGAAGAGTAAGATTCCCTCCACTAAGATTATTTTTGTTTGTTTTGCTTGTGAATTTAGTTAGGATTCAATATGGATTCACACCTTCATTTGAAAGGGAACTGTGTTGTCTATCTGGGTGAGGCTTCACTGAAGACACCACACTGAACCACTATTTGTCATCTTGGGAACACTGACTACAAGGGATAACTTACAAACAAAGGAAGTTGTTTCTTCCCAGTTTTGGAGCTATTCTGTGAGATATTCATCCAATATTTTCACTGGATTTTTCTTGTGAGTACCAATCCCAGCAAGAACATGCTTATGATCTAGATTGCCAAATAGAACTCAAGAAGGTTGTGAACTATATCTTCTGTGATATGAGTTGTTAATTATTTCTGTCAAACTTCCTAGTCAGTTCATGCTTCTTCATGGCTGACCTCTATTTTAGATTTCCAATCTACTTGTCGCTCTTGATTTTGCATACACACTCACAGATATACATAGGCAACATGGACGTGGTCAAAAATGAAAAATTGTTTCTATTTTGTGATCCTAATATGACATATGTTTTGTTTTAAAAAGAAGTTTAAGGTGTCACTAATATACTGCCTGTATCATTCTCTACATATTTTTTGGTTTGCTAAGCCAAACTGTGTTAACAAAAGTTGAGATGCTTTTTCCTTCTCTTTTTTGCTCTTTGCAAGTATAAAAGCAGGTTCGAATCATTGGGATGTTGAATTCTTCCTTACAATTCATGGAAGAAGTGATTGCAAACTCATGCCTCTTATAGCCCCTTTTATTGTTATTATTATTACTATTACTACTATTATTGTTATTGTTCTTCTTCTTTTCACTTTCACTACTATTATTGTTATTGTTATTGTTATTGTTATTGTTATTGTTATTGTTATTGTTATTGTTATTATTTTTTTATTTTTATTGATATTTCATTGTTATTATTATTATTATTATTATTATTATTATTATTATGTCTATTTTTGTGCAATCTTTTTATTGCAGCTTAATGGTTGAAGTTGATTGCTTTTGGTTTTTATATTTTGTTTCAACATCATTTTCTGGCATGCAGTTCCTGCAAAGTGTATTGAGCTATACTTGGATATGAGGAGAGCAATTGAAGAGCAACTTCAGGTGCATACTTTTAACTGATATTTGGTGATTTTTGCAAGTTCTGAATTTAAACATTTTTTATTAATATTTTTTGCTTCATCTATTTTTTGTAGGGATTCATAGAACCGTCATCAGAGAAACTTCTTCCTGATCTGCATCCTCAAGAACAGCACGTGTTTACTCTTGTATTGGATCTTAATGAAACTCTTGTATATTCTGACTGGAAGGTAACTATTCTTTCCCTGCCTATTTAGATGATGGCTTTTCTTTTACTACACAGTGATCTTTGAGACTTAAGCAACCGGCTTGTAGCCATGCTTCACCAGAGAAGATGTGTTATTTGATTTTGCCTTCCCTGCAGTCACCCTATGGCAAATCATCCAACGAACATTTTAGAATTAACATATTAAATGCATTTTCACTAGATTGGCATTTTAAGAACTCTAAAGAGTTTGGATGCAACTCGACACTTAATGTTTACTTCCGACAACTTGCTTTGGTGTTAGTATCCATTCTCTTTCCTTATATGAACTTCATATGTTAAGTTTTTACACAAGTTACCAGCATTATCACATCTTCATTTGATGTGTGCATCCTCCAAACTCTGTTCCAGTCACTAGCTACTGAGAAACATTTATTTGGTGCTCTGCAAAAGCATGTATTTAGTTAAATGCCCCTGCAAAAATGATATTTGCTTATTATCCATATAAAACATGTTTTTTGCTTATATACCCTTGCCATCAGTCACAGTTAGCAACAGATAGAATTTTGAGTGTTGATCATAGTTAAAATCTAACCATTTAAAAAAAAAAACATCTAAACCTTTGCTATTTCAAATAACTCAAGTCTGCAAAATAAGATAAAAAAATTTGAGGGGTATATTTAGCAAACCCATTTTAGTAATTTTCCTGCATTTCATCAATTAGTTTGACACTTTGAAGGGTTAAGTTAACCATAAGGGTATATAAGTTAAAAATAAAATTTAATTATAGGAGTGTGCAAGCAAATATGATTTATGAAGGTGCATTTAAACAATTTCAAACTTTTACAAAAGTATGCAAGCAAAAATAATCATGCCTATGTAAAACAAGAATATATGTAAATGCTTTTCCACTTCATTCTCTGTGGCTATTTGATAATAGAAGTTGCATTAACTTAACAGTGGTAGCCCCTATGAGTACGATGGATGGCTTCCTAAAGTTCTTAATTATGTATAAGTATGGACACCAACATCCCTATCTATGTGCACACTGTTTGGGGCTCTATTTGTCTTCCTATGCCTAATATCAGAAAGATGGATAAGGAAGAAAAATGAATGGAAATTCAGAAAAATGGAAACAAAAATTATTGCAGGATCTTATTTGCTTGGTTTATTTTCTAATTATCTTTATCAGCAAGATCTAGAAAGAAATTATCTAATTAGTTAGGTAGAATTATGGAAGTTGATGTTATAGTCAATGGATCGATCATGCTTCCTATTTTTTTCCACTTAAATAGCCCTGATATGTGAATCATTTTGTTGAAAGCGTGACAGAGGCTGGAGAACATTCAAAAGGCCCGGAGTAGATGCTTTCTTGGAGCACCCTCATGGAGATTTTATGGAAATAGTCGTTTACTCTGATCAGCCCAATATGGTAAGTCTTGGGCTTTTCAAAATTGAGATTATTCTCATCTTCACTCTCAACTGATTACTGGTGTTTGTATTATTAGTATGTTGACCCTGTTATTGAGGAGGTTGGATCCCGAAAAGGTTGTATTCGATATAGGCTGTCAAGAGCTGCTACCAAATATCAAGATGGAAAGCTTACTTCCGGGTATTGCTAATGTTTTTAAAATTTCATGTTGTTTTGTGGTTTTGTTATGCTAACTAAGATATGTTTTATATCCATGGACACCTTTTAGAATCCAACAAGGTTGTTTTACCCCCCTTACCAGTTATACCTGTTACTAGGTTTGCTGGATTTCCATAATTATTTCATTTTTCTTTCTTTCATTTAAAGGTATTCTGATCTAGGCATATATTCTCAATAAATGCTGCTCAGGATCTATCGAAGCTGAATAGAGATCCTTCACGAATTCTTTATGTGAGTGGACATGCCCTAGAGACAAGCCTTCAACATGAGAACTGTGTACCTGTTAAGCCTTGGAAGCTTGAAAATGATGATACTGCTCTTCTGGATCTTATCCCGTTTCTTGAATGTGAGCCAGTCTGAAGCTCTCTGTTGTGGGAAGAGGCTTTAAGTTTGTTCGACTGCCTGTACCTCATGAGTATAACTCAACTCTTATCTTTTTTTGACAGATGTGGCTCTCCACTGACCATCTGATATTAGAACTGTGCTTGCATCTTATCAAGGGCGTGACATCCCTAGTGAGTTTGTCGAACGATCAAAGGAACACCAGAGGTAGATATTTTATTTCTTCTATGTACATTTGGCATTAGAAGGAACACTAGTGTATCATCTGTCGTGTGTGAGTTTGATACAATAGGTTATATTTTCTATTGTTTTTTTGGTTTCACGAATTTGTCATCATCCCCATTCTCTGTTCTTTAGCATTGGATTGCATGGTCTTGCAAAACACAACCAGCATGGTAGTAACAGAGAGAAGAGTGATAAAAATTGTGGCTTTGTTACATTGTCCATTACCTAACACATAATTACCAATACCATTTTTTACCTTTTATTTCTATTGCAAATGAGGCTAAGAACCGGGCTACTGTTTTGGCAGGAGGATGCAAGAACAGAAGCAGCAGGGTCGTTTCTGGCGCCGATAAAGAGCTTAGTTCCATCAACACATTTCTGCATTCCTGTTTTTTTTTTAATTATTTATTTTGTGTTGTTCCATAATATTAACATTTAATACCCTTTCATCATCATCATCATCATCATCATCATCATCATCTGTGAGAGGATTGGTGCATCTTCATGTTGTAAGCCTTAGTAGCTGTCAGTACTCGGCAGCAGTTGAGAGCTATCAACACATTTTTGTCTTTAAAAATGCTGACTAAAATTCTTAGTGGGTGATTATACTTGTATAGATGACCTCCCTTGGATGGTACCATCAGTTGAGCACCACAGAATCTGATCCCCTTCCCAGCATGTGGGCTATAATATAACTCAGATGCAGTTGTAGATGTAAAATGCAATGCAGTATAACTTTGTAGTTAGTGAATACTTCCCAAGATGATAACACACAGGGCCCCAACAAGACTATTCAACAACATGCAAAATAAAATAAGAACATTTGTACGTATATAAAAGCAAGCTGATATCAGAATCACAAATATTCCTCATTGCTTGAGAGCAGATGTAAATAACCACCACCACCACTAATAATATCAATCTAGCTCTCACAATCCAAGCCTGTGCACATGGCTAAGTAATTGCATTGCAAGGTGGTTTGATTACTACTCATGAATCCTCCAATCTCAATCTAAATATGCTGACACTATATGCAGCTCCATTCTCAAAAACTAAACAGACCAAGTAAGCCCATATAACATAAAACCAAACTAACCATTCTCTTTCACACAGCCTCTTTATCTTCTTCTTCCTTATGCTTCTGGATGTACTTGTTTTATACACAACCTCACACCTAGGCAAAATAAGCATTCCGCAAAGGCTCTTCTTGGGATATTCAAGCTTTAGAGGGTTATCATTGTTGTTATCCTGATACTAATCAATGGTTTCTCACAACAAATATAAACTTTCTTTGAGTAGTTACCATTCTTCTCATCCACTATTAAAGCCACTTCCCATTTAAAAAGTTTTGCAACTTCCCTGTATTTTCAACTTTATCATCATGACGTCTCTTGAATCTACTACAAGTTCCACTGAAGTCCCAAGTGATCCTTACTGTCCCACCGGCCACCTACCTAAGCCCCACTTCTGGTTGACAGCTTACCTATTGCTTTGATCTACTCATCATCCCTCATCTTATTTATAATTTTTAAGTTACCATCGATTATGTTCGCCCCTATTATACATTTTGTTTCCTTTGTCCTATGTTCTGCTCCTAAAAGCATCAGTTGAGACCCTTTCACATCCTAGATAGTGACCCGGCCCTGGTAGATGAAATAACTTACAGCAAGTGCGTACAGATAGTTCTTGGGACTTATTCCTTTGCTACATGGCAAAACTACCTTAGGTTGCTATTTGATATACTATTGTAGGTTCTGATAAAACAGGTTCATCAACATAAAAGCCTGCCCTAGTTGCCAAGGCTTGTACTCAAATTTATTGTCTTGACTATGGTGCCACATTCTCCTTAGTTACTAAGATTACTTTTGTTTGGATTATTCCTTTCTATAATTGTTATGCAGCATTTACCTCTCTACCATCTAAAAATTAAGAATGTTTTACTTCATGATGCTATAGCAGAGGAAGATTATATGGAGCAACTGGTTTTGTTGCTCGGGGAGTCTTGTTTAGTGTGCAAATTTCATCATTCTTTGTACAACTTAAAATAATCTCCTCGAGCATGGTTTTAGAAACTTTAGCTCTGTTATTCAGGAATTTGGAATACTTAGCATGAAACAGATCATTCTATTTTCTATCAGCACAACTCTTGAGTCAATGTATTAATCTGAGTGAATTACATGTGGATGATATTGTTATTACAAGCGATGTAATTAGGATGACACTTTCGGAAACTTGAATAAACTACTCTTCCATCATTTTTAGACTAAGACTTGGGAAACTTAAGTATTTGATGGGAATTAAGGCAACTTCAGTCTAGTGCAGGTATTGTCATTTCTACTTTGAGAAAATATACTTTAGACATCTTGGAAGAGATTGGTATATTAAATTGTAAGCTCGTTGGACACACCCATGGACCCAAATGTTAAGCTTGTACTGGGATGGGAGAGCCTCCTAGCAAACTCTCGGAAGATATCAAAGACTTATGGGTAAACTGAATTATCTCACCATCCACTCAACCGAATATCACTTTTCTTTGTAAGTATAGTCAGTTAATTTCTACAGTCATCAAGTGATGGTCATTTGGGATGTTGTAGTTCACACATTCTTTGACATATTAAAGAGCACCAGGCCAAGATGTGTTTAAATAAAGATAAAAAATCACACACAAGTTGTTGGGTACATGGATATTGATTGGGTGGTTCTTCGATTGACAGCGTTCTACCTCTGGGTATTGTGTTTTGTTGAAGATGACTTAATATCACGGAAAAGCGAGAAACAAGATGTAGTTGACAAATCAAATGCAAAAGTAGAATTACCAAGTCATAGCTCTGGCAACATGTAAATTTATTTGGTTCAAACAACTACTCCATGAGTTGAAATTGGGAAAAGATAGATATATGAAACTAATATGTGATAATCAAGAAACCTTACATATTGCATCTAATCCAATTTTCCATAAAACGACGAAACACATAGAAGTGGATTGTCATTTTATTAGAAAAAAGATATTGTCATGATGTATCGCTACTAATTTCGCCAATTAAAATGACCAACAAGCATACATTTTCACAAAATCTCTCAGAGGTCCTCAAGTTAAATACATTTGTAATAAGCTTGGTGCATTATGACTTGTATGCTCCAGGTTAGAGGGAGTGTTAAATATATGACTTTATTATATAGCTTTTACTTAGTCTTAGTCTTGTTTTACTATTTAGCCCCATATTCAATTAGGAGTATACAAACCTCCTTATTTAGCATGTATATATATATATAATGGGTTATTCTTATCGTGCGGTACATTTTGCTTAGTGCAACGGTCCATTAACCTACGCACAACCCTACGTATTTGTAGATTTATAATGGGTTTTGGGGTATTCTTTGGCTGACCGCTTAGCGATAAAGTAGCTACTCCATATATATATCTGGGAGTGATATTATAAGATTGGTAGAATTAATGCTAAAGTAAAGTGTCGCCTCCCATTTAGTACTTCTGAGTGTTTTAAGGATTTCCATTTGTATGGATGAAAAACGGCGAAAAATAAAATTTAGCGTATGTCAATTTCTACAATTTGGGAAACTTGTAGGGTCTTAAATGTAGCGGATGAAAATTTATAGAAATGCTAGGTTCGAAATTTCACCCCTTTAAAATAAAGGCGCATAAGTTTAAATTGTATGAAAATTAAATATCTAAACATTTTTGATGTTACTTCCATCCATCTGATTGGACCTATAAGCTTATGCAAATTAGTAGAAAGGATGTGACAACTTTACTTGTGATGATAAAGCCCGACCTTATCAATATCAGCCCCGATATATATATATATAAAGTTAAGTGTGAGGTGTATAACCAAACACACATTCACTCGGTCTAAAGGTCTCTCTCTTCATCTTGGCACCATTTTTACAATTAAATTTAAATTAGTATATGTATAAGTAATATATCAATAGTTAAATTAATAAATCAAATACTATTAAACAAATACCAAACAATGTTATTACAAGTTTGTATTAGCAATGGTAATGGATTTAATTCAATACAAATTATGGATAATTGGCGAGGTATAAATAAGTTTATTTTAAAAAATATTATTATTATTAAAGAGCTTGGTTCATTCAATTGGTTCAGTCAAAATTGACAAAAAGCTGAACTGAACCAAAATAAGCTGAATCACCTAAAAAATAAAACTAAATTGACCGATATACTTTTGAACCGAACCGACCAAATTAGCTTTCGAGTCGGTTTGATTTAAAATCAACTAGTGCACATTCCCTAAGATTTCCTAGTCCACTGCTATATATTGATTTGTCTAGACAATATAACAACAGTTTGTATGTCACAGACCTTAGCAAAGGAAATAAGAAGAAAAAATGACTAACAAATCAAGAAAAGACTTAGAAAACAAAAGGATACATTACATTTCCTTGGTATGAATTATAAAAATTAAAAATCGAAGGAAACAAGAAGATGACTTTACACTAAGCATTGTAGCACAAAAAGCGAGAAAGTATGTGTATGAACCTGGAAAATAGACTTGTATACACTATCATCTACAGGGCTTTCTAGTCCAATTACTACTCCTTCCACCAGCCATCATTTCCACCATGCATCAACAGGAGTTCCAATTTGCAAAGCACTATGATCAGGCAAAGAATTACATGGCGGACGAGGTCGAATTGTACGTCTGCCAGTGCATCTCATTCCTAATTTATCAGGAGCTGCAGGTTTGAGCGCAGGAACCCATTCCTGCACATAAACACAATAATTCAGTGGGTAGGAAACTTACTGTAACTTGATGCTTGAACCTGTTTAAAGCTATAACTAAGTTCAACATGGAAAGTCACCATCCTGCTATTGCTTCACTCTCACATATAATCCAGGGGGAATAAAATTGATGTCCTTTAGTTGGTTCCTATTATAGATGGGAAATAGAAATCAAAACTACACTTTCATGAAAGGATACACTTGCTAAGTTAATTGTGAGAGAAATTGGTACTATAAAATGAAAAAGATTCAAATCTATCTCTCGGATCTGCCAATATTGCAACAATAACTCCATACATATTTAACTATGTGACATGAGGACAATCAATTTAAGAAACAAATGACAAGGAACTCACAACCACATTATATCATATCTATATGAAAGATGCAACTATGTGACATGAGGACAATCAATTTAAAAAACAAATGACAAGGAACTCACAACCACATTATATCATATCTATATGAAAGATGCAACTAGCATGACTAACAAGAACTGATCCTGGGATGAATATAGGAAAAAAAACTTGAGCATAAACAATCCAGTGTCTATTCTATACCAATGATAATGCGATATCAACAGAATACTATACCACTAAATTCCCACATCCATCTTCCTCCATCACATCATCATACTGAACCTTCAGACGCTTCTCAGATAATTGTAAAACTGTACACCTGAACCAACAACCTCTGATGCCACTATCTTGACAGAGCATCTCTACCTTTTGGCCAACCTTAAATGGCAGACCAAGGCAATGGTGGGTATTTATAAACCTTTCTGGAGGAGTCCTTCCAACACGCAAACCAAACCTCATATTCTGAATGGGTGGTTTGCATGATGTAATATGACTTCCACGACTTGATACCCTAACCCCCAAGGGGCCAGTCAAAAACTGCTTACTCCCTTTGACAATCCTTATTTTCCTGGGCCTGCAATTTTTTGTAGAACTTCTATGGCCAATCTCATCATCTTCCTTACAAGACACTGTACAGATGTTTAAGCATGACAGAACTGTCTGATCATAATATCCACTCAAAGAGCTTATATCAAAAGACTTGAATCTGTTTTTGGAGTATTGCCGAAAGCATAAATGGATTCCAGATGAAGAATCACTGCGGAAGGGCAGCCAAGCATTTCTCAAAGTGGTCGGGAGTTAAAACAGTGGCAAGATCATCCACACACTCAGCACTGATGACCTGAAAATATGGGGTTATGAAGACTTCTCTCGGATGAGGAATTGGTGGTGGTATCACACAAGCAAATTCCTGATCCTGATGAAACCATAGCACCTTAACCTTCTTCTGCCCTTTTTATCTTCATACATGTCATCTAAATAAGCAAGATAGCAGTTCTCTCCCTCCGACATGACAAGAACAAAAGAATGAGTCTGCACAATAAAGAAACCAACTGTCAGCATTACAAACATTGAAAAGCAATATGCATAGAAAGCAAGCAGCTCACAGTTATCATTGTTCCATTGCGACAGAATGCTTTGTAGTGTCTAAGTAGCTTGCCACATGTCCATGAATCACTGGTCCATGTGATGTCTGACTTGTAGCTTCTCAGGTTCCTGCCTGGCTGATCCTAAGATGGATGACAAAATTTATTATCGACAATGCATCTTGGAAATGTAACATCCTGGATTTTACCAATAAGTACCTACCAGCGGTTTACGCAGATAGAGTTCCAGGACTGGTGGCTCTTTCTGCAGCAGTATCAGCACCCACAGTAGGAAGCAAATCATTTTTTGGCAATTCTGCAATGAAAAAAATAAGGCAACTCAGTAATGATGCCAACTAGAAACACGTGAAGCTTCATTGGAAAACCAAAACCTAGAATACCAACCAGCAGATATTTAGCCGACTATAAAAACAAAAATAAAATCGAAATAACATAGCAAGCAGTTTGATAAGAACTTCCTCAAAATGCCTCTTGGGCCAAAGAAGAAGCACCGACTGATGGTAAAAAGGTTGAAGTTTGGTTTTATGAGTAAACTCTTGCACAAAAGCAACCAAATACCATATGAGTTTAACTTGATCTTAATGTTAACAGCCTAGCGCTCTACATGAGTCTGCTGAATCAATTCTTAAGCTACGTTGTTGAACACTTGAAGTGCACTCCACAGATATGACTGACCTTCTTGCACTCACTAATTACAACTCCTGTATTGAATTCACCATCATAACCAAATCTAGCTTCTTGTCCTGATCTAATTAAAATCTGAAATCCTTTTTCTTTCGAAGATTGTAGCGAAACAAACAAACAAACAAACAACTCAAGAATCCATGAAACAAAAGTCCAAGAAAGCATGATACCAGGCAAAGAAAGAACAAGAACCACATAAATGTTAAGCAAAAGGAAAAAAGGGATGAGGGGTGGTACTTGAATGGGGTTGGTGAGGAGAGATGAAAGCGGAAAGCCAGTCGATGACCTCCCTTCTGGATCTCCACTTGAGGCAAGAGTCGGCGCCGTACTCATGACAGAACTCCTCAGCGATCGCATAGAACATGTGGCGGAGGCTCCTCTCAGTGCCGACAACGGCAAAGGTGAGACCCACCGGAGGAGTCCTCCAGGTGGTACCGGACAACGCGGCTACCGCGCTCCCGCGACACGAACTCCTCCCTCCATTCCACGAAGTCAAGGCCCTTCTCCCCCGGCATCCTATTGCCCCAAAGCTCAAACCCAAATCGCAAGCCTAACCCTAACACCAACCCCTAACAAAATAAAGACATGATGAGGAACAGAGACCTTGAGATTGTCTCAAAACGAAGGAGAAGATATCAAGCGCTTTGGGGGCATGGGAAAAACCCTAAAAAGAATATAGGGTACAGACCTGGAGATTAGGGTTTCCCCAAACCTGGAGAGAAGAAGAACAGAAGGGCAAACAAGGGTCTCTCTCTCGAAACCTCTACGCCCTCTCACCATCTAGTGAGCGAGAGAGAGAGAGAGAGAGAGGCAGCAGTAGCAGCAGAAGCAGCTCAGACTTCTAAGAGAGAGAGAGAGAATTTCGAACCACTGATATACCAAACGTGCCAGTTGGAAATCCAACGGTTGGGATATCATCCAGGTCTATTTTCACAAAATTTGAATTGTTTTTTTATCTATACTAAAAAGGGAAATAAATATCGTGATTAATAATTAGACAACTTAATCAATGCTCTAACCACCTTGACTAATATTTCTCACAACTTGTATCAATATTTCTCAAAGCATGATTAATTAGACATAAATAAATATAAGTGCCAAACTATGCCTTTAAAAATCAAACAATTTGCATGTTAATATATATGAATTTCTCATGTTTATTTAATACAAATAGAAGCTGATATTCCCATTGTTGAACTTGCTATCATGATTTATAATTGGATATAATTGGTCCAATTTCTTCTCATAAAATAAAATTTAGGCTAGAAAAATATTCTAATAACATTTTACTTCATAAAAATTTCAAACTTCTTCCCAAATATAATATATATAATATATATATATATAGCCAAATTTATATATATTTATGAATGGTAATTTTTTAAAATTTGGACATCTACAGATGTCCAATGTTAACACTACACCACTTAAGTATTATTAGTGCTATTTAGAAGTTGATTTGTTAACATTACACCGAGGATTTCCTAAAATAAAAAAAAACTGGCTTATGGTAATGAATGTTCCACTTTTTTTAAAAACAACTTATATCTATTTTTAAAATTTAGATGTAAACCTCAAAATTCCTCTAGACTCATACATACATTTAAAAAAAATGAAAAGAAATAGTCAGAGTTGAAATTCTATCAAAAAACTTGACCACAATGAGTGTAATACATATTGATCATTGAAGCTTATATTTATTATTTAAAAATTAAAATTTTTGTAGAGTATATACAAGAATTTAGTGTGCTTCTACGAAAATGGATTAAGAGGGATATTCTACAACCTGTAGTATATAGTTTCCAATCACAAATTTTGTTAACTTTCTACTTGTTCCTCCGGGTTTAAGATTTATATCTATATGTATTTAATTTGAGAATAGATTTATAATATATTTTGTTTGTTCTAACTTTTTCACGTGATGTGATGGATGCCAATATATACATACATATATATATATATATATATATCAGAGAGGAGGAGGGGCTGTTTCTCTCCACCTGAGACGCTGAGGATACATAAATGATAATCATCACTTCACCAACACAGTCAGCCGTGACCAGGACTAAAACTTTTTTGAGAACCAGCAGGCCAAGTACTGATCCGTCGAAGTTAGGCATGTAGAAATTTCCTAACAAAGTATCCCAATCAAATTTGAGGAATGAAGAGTTAATCATCATCGATCCTAGATCTCCTTTTAAGTAACCCCATCATGGGCAGGGTGCATGGCAATCCATCTCCATCCCCTTGTTCAACTAGGAGCAAAAAGGAGCAAACCAGGCAAAACCAAAACGTCCAGCTCTCTCTCTCTCTCTCTCTCTCTCTCCGCAGCCTCCAACAAAACACTAATTAATCATGGCAGGAGAGAAAGAATCAATCTCATCTCACTATGATATCAGTCGTCCAAGAAGAGTCACCTCCAAGGAAAATCCCAAGAGGTGCAACCCCAGTATCAAGACACCAGGCCGCGACATGGCGGTAACTGGCCACAATGGTGCTGCCGCCTTCACCAACTCCTCCTCAATACCCCAGAAATCTATACAACAACTCACCGGTGGCTGAGTCCCAAACCCTAATAACTCCATCAGGGAAGCAAATCACCACGTAACCTGGCTAAGATTCATGCAGCCGGTCAACTCACTACCCCTCTCCCGTACGTGGGTGCTTGGAACTCCTGCACACCTTCGCGCTTTCCCAAACGTGCAGGGCCACGCCGCACTGCCTCCCTCTCTCCCCTCCACGTCCACCACAAGGGAACACTACCAATACTCGCATTGCGTCCATGCAGTCAACTTAACCGCCCTTAACGTCGGAACTCAACCTTCGCTCCAGCACCTCCCCGGTATCATGATCACCCCCAATGTCAATACAGCTTGCAGTCCTGGAACCAGTGCAGAAGCTACCATCGTAGTTACCTTGGATTTGGCCAACTCCCCTGAGCACGGCCCAAGCTCGGACCTGCAAATGTGTCTCGTCAACAGGTGCCAGGCCCGGCAACCGAAGCAGGGGATCCGTCAATGACCCGCCAGGGATGTACAGAACCTGCTGATCCGCTTCTTGCGCATTCCAGACATGAGAAAGGGGAGCTGACCGGGCACGCCAGCATAAAGCCCCACCCACCGTGTATCATCCCCTGAGAAGTCCGGCTACAAGAGTACCCGTCTCCCTCCATGAGGTTGCCAACGGCGTGGGCTTTGCGGCGGCCAGGCCAGGAGAGGGCGGGTCCAGATGCATCAGCCACGTGGACATCACCGTCTCTTGGGAAGCTAAAAGATGAGGGCCGGTCGGGAAGAGGAGGACTTCATACCAGATATACACTGTGAGAAAGTGGGGCCAGAGACGCTCACGGAGTGTGGTCTAGGAAGGATAGGTGATCAGGTGTTTGCTGGCATAGAGGGCAGTTCAAAAAGGTAGACCAGAGCCATCCAAGGAACCCGGCGGCCCAGGTTGTGATCCGATACACGCCAGGCGGCTGCTTTAGGCATTGCTGGATGGAGGGAGGACGAGGTGGTGTGAGTGGTGGTGGAACCGGAAGTTAAGGCCCGTCCGGTGGAGCCGCACGGGAACTCTTCCCGCCAGGTCAAGGGCACCCAAGGGGCGGTGGCGAGTTGAAGACCAGACAGCTTAGTTCCCGCCACGAGTAGTTCTGAACGTGAAACAGCTCGCCACGTGGAGCACACCTGCATCCAATGTAAGTAAATAGGGTTAATCCGTCTGGCCCTCACGTACTTATATATATAACTTTATGTCATTAAGCTCCTTTTTTAAGGTTTTTGTTTTTCATCTAGAAAGCTGCTCCCCAACTTTACTATCATTTTAGGAAGAGTAATTAATTTTGTCTAAATTAAACAGGTAAAAGCAAAGTTGACTACTGACAATTGTTTGCCAAAAGTACACTTGATAAAACTAAATGACAACTAGTGTTAGGACAATGAAATGTTTTGCTGTTGTTGCATGTTTTAATAATAGGAACAGCGATAAGTTTTGCAGGACTGTTACTTAGAAGAAGTATGTATAGAAAGGGATATCTATAGTACGATGGATATCTTCTTGTGTGTCGGATTATGTATATCCCATCCATGCACATCCCAACCATGCACGGTATAGCAGCAAATAGCTAGCTAGCCTCTGGTGGAGTCTAGACTGAATTTGCAGAGTTCATATGGCACAGAAAAATCTCAGAGTACTAATTGTACTACAACATCCTAAAAATCTTATACACTTGTTCTTGCAGGACTAAATATGAGTTTGGTTCTAGCTAGTCGAATCTAGCCTGAATTTGTACTGACTTTTTTAGCACAAGAAAGAAATCTCACTCCTAATTTCATCTCAAATCTTATGCACTTGTTCTTACTCGACTAGTTATGGTTTCAGTTCTGCTACTGCCTCCTCCAGTGGAATCTCCCTGCAATTTTCATAGTTTCTAGCTGCGATCTACTGGGTACATAGGGTGAATCACCAGAATTAATCTAGAGAGGCTTGTAGTTTGGCATTTAATTAACCCGACTGTTGAGAGTGCTCACTGCTCTTTCTTTATGCAGAGAAACTAAGCAGCACTTCCCTAACAATATTATTATTGGCTATTATTTGATGAGGTCAAACTAAGTGCAGGTATGAACAAATAAATACAAGGCAAAGAGATCCATACAACATTTGACTACTGGGAAATATATATATGCATCATAAAGAGATTCATAACTCCAAACACAAAATACTCAATACATAATAAACACTTTGTTAGTACTGGCAGGTAAATCAAGAAAGCTGATGCTTTAGACTGCATTTTGTCCACTATTAATTTATGATACTGATATAGCCTTCCTTTTAGCACATACAAAAACAAAAATTTCCCGTCATGGACTGGTTCTTTCTAGCTCCCTGCTTGGATTTAATTTGTGTGACAATAGAAAATTATTTCCTCATGATTTCAACCATTAATAAGATCGAATCCGTTGGGCAGCGCTGTGGCAGGGGAATAAGTAAGGAAAGAAAGAAAGAAAGAAAAGTTTCGCTCCCCATCCCGTACAGCGTAACCGAGTAGAACCAGCCCACGTGAAGCTATACTTTATGAATCCGGAGAAATAGCACGTGACATGAAGAAGAAAAAAGCTTCTCATCTTCGTGTTGAAAATGCCTTGACAGTAAATAAAAGAGAGCAGAAAGAAGGAGACCACTCCTTTGGGGAGGGAGAGGAGGGAGGACAACGTACAACATAGCACCGTACACTGTGATATACTTTTCGCCGCAACTACCTATCAAAGCCTCCGTACACATGCAAGGGTAGATGGCAGATGGGCAAAGGCTCACACCTAAGGTAAGCCAAAAATGACACTAACGTGAACTGCACATTTTACTTTCTTGTTCTACCATGGTGCTGCTACATGACACATAACATGGGGGAGAAGGAAGTCGGTAACCAAACCAATGTTTGATTTGATTGAGATCTCTTTCTTTAGAGATAGACAGTACCCGAAGATCTGTGAGAACTTTGGGTACAATAAGACAAGACTTTGGTTGCTGGTTTGATAAAGCATAAAGCCGGAAGAAAGGAAGAGAACCTCGGGGTGTACTGTGTACGGACGTACATGCTACAAGTCCCTGTCAATCCTTTTTTTGTTATATATACATATATGAAGATACATATTATAATACATCTATAGAATAGAAACGTTTACTTAATCCGCTGATTGCGTCTCGGTATTCTGAAAGTGGAAATTAAACAAAACCTAGGCAATGAATTAGTTAATATATAGTAGATTATTCAAAGTGGCAACTGCACAACAAGGGACAGAGATCGATAATTGGAGATGGTTAGGAGGGGATTGGTGACCTAACCAAGTCGTCTGGATAAGCGCAAGCGATCGTCCAACCCCGCCCCAATCAACGAAAAGCGTTGCTCTTGTTGCTTCTTTTCCCACACTTGCATTTCCGAGATGCCAGCCCCACTAACACTACACTAATCATCCTATATGTTAAACTAAACAAACTTTCAAATACGCTCGTGCTGTGTGTGTATATATATACAATTCTATTCTATCAAGCATAACCCTGTATTCTGAAAATTCTCAAATTTATATATATCTACTTACTCAAAATATATATATATATATAAATGGAAAGAGAGAGAGAAAGAGTGAAAAGAATGAATGGATAATATAGAAAAAGGCAAGAGGAGGAGGAAAAACCAAGGTGCAAAGGGGGTGCATGCCTTCATTTAAGATATGGTCGTC